>CAUJNA010002889.1:0-15892 GCA_963377175.1 Effrenium voratum | reverse complement strand
GTCATTTTCGTTGACCAAAGGACTCGACGCGACTTAGCGAGGCCTTTAAACGCAAGCAAAAAAATGGCTCAAGCTAGATTGAGATAATTGCTCAGGCAAAGGCTTATGCAAACGCGTAGCCGAAAATCAGCAAAATTCCGAGACGTAGTCACTCTCGACAACTCAAACCGAGACCTGAGCTCACAATGTTAGGTTCGAATATCGTGCCCAGTAAGTTCTAGAAGCTTCACGGAAATGGGGAAGACCTAAGCCCCAGAACTATCGAACATCACGCGACTCGCGCCTCGCGCCAGGCAACTCGGAGCACTCCGCGCTCTTGCGCCGCGGCGGCCTCGCGCGCGCGTCTCCGACTAGACCGCGCGAGGGCGACCCGAACTTCGCCCAACACTACGCCGACATGGCGGCCAAGCCGGCCGTGGAAGACCACGACGAGCTAGAGGAGGCGGCCAAGGCCTCCCGTGCCAAGGGGGAGGCGCCAATGCAAAAGGAGGGCCCGGGAGTGAGCGCGGTCCGCCCGCTTGTGACAAAGGCAGGCCAGCTCGGGTGGCTGGAAGCCAAGCGGCCCAACCTGAACGCCAAGCAACAAGAAGTCCTGGCGCTAGTCGTGGAGCGGGCGGCCTGGCCAGCGGGAGGTCATGCTTTTCGTGACAAAAGCTTTTCTTCGCCTTCGCGATTTTCAGCGCATTTGCAGCTGGAGGCTTGAGAATTTCCAGGCCCTCTTGGGCCTTTCCAGGACTTTTCCAGGCCCTCCAGACAGGATCCTGGACCAACAGGCATAGGCGAGGGTGGATTTTTTTTGGCCAACTGGTTGACAACCGGCCTGCCTGGGCTGGGCTGGCTGGGCCTTGCTTGGGTGGGTCTTCTGTTTAGGCTGGGCCTGAGGATCGCCCCTCTCACAGGACAGGATCGCCTTCCCGGGACATAGCTAAGCCTTGGAAGGCAGCCAAATGGCCAGGTCTCTAGATTTGGAGCAGAGCTGGCTAGTTTTACATGATCCTACACAAAGAATTTATCAGCGACCGGGCCAAGCCCAAATCCTGATTTTTTTAAAAAGAAAACAGAATCACCTTCCCGGGACAGAGCTGAGCCTTGGAGGGCAGCCAAATGGCCGATCTCTAGATTTAGAGCAGTGCTGGCTAGTTCTATATGATCCCGCGCAAAGAATTTATCAGCGGCCGGGTCAAGCACGGGGCAGCGCATAGCTCGTTGGAGGCCAAGACGACGACGTTTCCGAATCAATTTGGGGCGAGGTCAGTTTAAGCGTTTAGAACGTTCGATGCTCCATCAATGAAAAGTTTAAGCCTCAGTCTCGCCCGATTCAATGGACAGTTTAAAACTATCATCTCGAGCTTGAAACGTTGGTCTAGTCTAAATTGAGGCAAGCTTAAACTTTGTAACTCACATATCTCGATAGACGGCTTAATTGAGCATCGATCTCATGTCGCTTGACCGGTCTGTCAACACTAAGATCGACACGCAACCTTACACCTGTGTTGGCGCATATGGCGGCAGCCACTAAAAGTTTAGGGTTTAGGGTTTAGGGTTTAGGGTTTAGGGTTTAGGGTTTAGGGTTTAGGGTTTAGGTGTTAGGGTTTAGGGTTTAGGGTTTAGGGTTTAGGGTTTAGGGTTTAGGGTTTAGGGTTTAGGGTTTAGGGTTTAGGGTTTAGGGTTTAGGGTTTAGGGTTTAGGGTTTAGGGTTTAGGGTTTAGGGTTTAGGGTTTGCCCTCGAAGCGGCGCGCCTCGACCCAAAGGGTCGCGGGGCGGCGCGCCGAGGCGGCTGCTTCAACCCACCCCAATACCGCCCAGAGACAAATCTTTTAGGGTTTAGGGTTTTAATTTGGACCCCGGCAGGGCGAATGATACGGGAAGCACTTGATCGCGCAAAGACAACAAGCCCGCAGCGCAAACGCTTGAAATTCGCATCTTTATTCTGCGACGGCTTGAGCTTCGCGCGGCGGCCACGTTGCTTGGCCGATTCACACCACGTCCTAAGGAGACGCGGGCGCTTGTGACGCAGCTGCTTGAGGCTCGCGCAGGCCGCGAGGGGTCGACGGTTGGCTGCGGCGATTTCGCCGCAAGAGGATAGTTCAGGCGAAGGCTGCGGCGATTGAATCGCTAGCGCTAGCTGAGTCGCAGAAGCGTTTGCCGCGTGAAAGTTGCAGCTGCACTGGCTTGAGCCCAAAGCTTCAACGCGCTACTGGGGCGGTCTCGCGCGCTTGGACTTCGTAAGCTCTGCTTGAGGCTCCCAAAGGCTGGCAAGGGGCCGACGGCTGTAACGACTTTGAGGAAGCGTTGGGCCATAGTTGAGGCCAAGGCTGCAGCGATTTCAACGCTAGGATACGTTTGTAAACGCTTGAAGGCGCAGCTGCGACGGTTGGAGCCCAAAGCTTTGCTCTGGGGCAGTCGCGCGCGCTGGCCACGTCACTTGGTCAACTCGCCGCAGGCTCCTTCGTAGAAAGGAGTCGACGCGCCGGCGATCTGCTTTGCAGGCGAGCAAGAGGTCGGCGACAAGCCGTCGGCCGTTCGCTGGCTGCGTTGCACAGAGGCTGGCAACAAGCCGTCGTTCGTTCGTTGGCTGCGTTGGAAGCGCAGGCGGCGGCGACAAGGGGCCATCGTTCAGGGCGCGGCTTCTGCGATTTCATCGCGAGCGTTGGGGGCCATAGCGCAGGCCACGGCTTCAACGATTTCGTCGCGGGCGTGCCTCGCCTTATAAGGAAAACTTTGCAAGGCCGGAACAGACTTGTCAGGAGGCCGAAAGGGCAGACCCTTTGATGTTATCAAGGATTTTTGCCGAGCGGCAGCCCAATGGCCAGATCCAGATTTGGGCCACGGATGGCCAGATTCATATGACCCCGTATAAAGAATTTATCAGCGGGCAGGAAAAGCATTTTCAGCCCCGACGGCCGCTTTATCAAGGCCAATGGCCATTTTATCAAGGCCGATGGCCATTTTATCAAGGCCGATGGCCGTTTTATCAAGGCCAATGGCCATTTCATCAAGCCAATGGCCGTTTTATCAAGGGGCGCAACTTTAGAGCCAGGTTAGGGTCTAGGACCTAGGTTTTAGGGTAATATAATATTGCTTCGAATATTATGTGCCTGCAGGCACGGTCCCAAGAGAAGGGAGGCCCTTGGGGCAGCTGTATGGCTGCTGGCGCTTTATCGGCAATCGCTCGGAGCTATTGCCCGGGCGCTAAGCGCGCCGTGCGCTCACGACTCCATGTCGCTCTAAGCGAGCGGTTAGTCGTCGCGAGCTTTAAGTTTAGGGTTTAGGGTTTAGGGTTTAGGGTTTAGGGTTTAGGGTTTGCCCTTGGAAGCGGCGCGCCTCGACCCAGAGGGTCGCGGGGCGGCGCGCCGAGGCGGCTGCTTCAACCCACCCCAATACCGCCCAGAGACAAATCTTTTAGGGCTTAGGGTTTGAGTTTGGAACCCGGCAGGGCGAGTGATAAGGGAAGCGCTTGATCGCGCAAAGACAACAAGCCCGCAGCGCAAACGCTTGAAATTCGCATCTTTATTCTGCGACCGCTTGAGCTCAAAGAGTCGCAAGCGCCGGCCACGTTGCTTGGCCGATTCGCGCCATTTCCTAAGCCGCGGGCGCTTGTGACGCAGCTGCTTGAGGCTCGCGTAGGCCGGCGAGGGGTTGACGGCTGGCTGTGGCGATTTCGCCGCCAGCAAGCGGCGGGGGATAGTTCAGGCGAAGGCTGAAGCGATGTCATTGCTAGCGCTGGCCAAGCGCTGCAGCTGGATCAAGTTGAGTCGCAGAAACGCGTGTGAAAGTTGAAGCTTCGCTGCGCTCGACTGGGGCGGTCGCGCGCGCTTGGGCTTCGCAAGGGGTCTTCGCACGGAGACGCGAAGCTGCTCTGCTTGAGGCTTGCAAAGACCGGCGCGGAGCCGACGGCTGTAACGACTTCGAGCAAGCGTCGGGCCATAGTGGAGGCTTTGCTCTGGGGCAGTCGTGCGCGCTGGCCACGTTGCTTGGTCGACTTGCCGCGGGCTGCGCCTTCGTCAAGAGGTTGGCAACGAGCCGTCGGGGAAGCGCAGAGGCTGGCGACAAGCCGTCGTCCGTTCGCTGGCTGCGTTGGAAGCGCAGCGCGCGGCTGCGGGCAGTTAGGGGCCATCGTTCAGAGCACGGCTTCTGCGATTTCGCCGCAAGCGTCGGGGGCCATAGCGCAGGCCACGGCTTCAATGATTTCGCCGCGGGCGCGCTGGGACAAGGCCTCGCCTTGTGAGGAAAATGCTTTGCGAGCAAAGTGGCCGGAACCTAGTTGGTGCTCAGCTTAAGCTGAGGCCGAAAAGTCAGACCTTGCAGATACGTTCCCCGCTTGAAGGCGCCACGTTGCTTGGTCGACTCGCCGCGGGCTGCGCCTTCGTAAAGAGGTTGGCGACGAGCTGTCGGGGAAGCGCAGAGGCTGGCAACAAGCCGTCGTCCGTTCGCTGGCTGCGTTGGAAGGGCAGCGCGCGGCTGCGCCGACGGGGCAGTTAGGGGCCATCGTTCAGAGCACGGCTTTCGGTTGGGGCCCGGCTTCTGGGATTTCATCGCGAGCGTTCGGGGCCATAGCGCAGAGGCGCACCGCTCTTTAAATGTTCTTCGTCACGGTGCGCGCCTTGGGACAATGCTCGCCTTGCAACAAGGAAAACGGCAGGAACCTAGTTTGGCCTTTAAGCGAGGCGAAAAGTCAGACCCTTTTGACGTAACTGAGAAGAGAGTGGGCTTTTGGATTGAAATGCGGCCCCAATGGCCGATTTATATAATCAAGCAATGGCGAAGTTTATTAAGAACGGCAATGGGCCATTTTATCAAGGCCGGCTTGTCCAATGGCGTTTTATCAAGGCGGGCCATGCTCTGATGGGCCGTTTTTTTATCAGGAATTTCGGAAAGGACTTTTACCCTATGTATAAGGTAGCTCTAGGTTTTAGGGGTCTAGAGACCTATAGTTATTAGGTTTAGTTTACTAGGTAGGTTTTATAGTAGGTTTTAGGGTAATAGAATATTGCTTCGCATATTCTGTGCCTGCAGGCACGGTCCCAAGAGGAGGGAAGCCCTTGGGGCAGCTGCACACTTGCTGGCGCTGTCTAGGCAATAGCTCGGAGCTATTGCCCGGGCGCTAAGCGCGCCGTGCGCTCACGACTCCATGGCGCTCTAAGCGAGCGGTCAGCCGTCGCGAGCTTAAGTTTAGGGTTTAGGGTTTAGGGTTTACTTTTAGTGGCTGCCGCCATATGCGCCAACACAGGTGTAAGGTTGTGCGTCGATCTTAGTGTTGACAGACCGGTCAAGCGACATGAGATCGATGCTCAATTAAGCCGTCTATCGAGATATGTGAGTTACAAAGTTTAAGCTTGCCTCAATTTAGACTAGACCAACGTTTCAAGCTCGAGATGATTGATTTAAACTGTCCATTGAATCGGGCGAGACTGAGGCTTAAACTTTTCATTGATGGAGCATCGAACGTTCTAAACGCTTAAACTGACCTCGCCCCAAATTGTTCAACGCCGCAAACTCGAGGTCGGAAACGTCGTCGTCTTGGCCTCCAACGAGCTATGCGCTGCCCCGTGCTTGACCCGGCCGCTGATAAATTCTTTGCGCGGGATCATATAGAACTAGCCAGCACTGCTCTAAATCTAGAGATCTGGCCATTTGGCTGCCCTTCAAGGCTCAGCTCTGTCCCGGGAAGGTGATTCTGTTTTCTTTTTAAAAAAATCAGGATTTGGGCTTGGCCCGGTCGCTGATAAATTCTTTGTGTGGGATCATGTAAAACTAGCCAGCTCTGCTCCAAATCTAGAGATCTGGCCATTTGGCTGCCTTCCAAGGCTTAGCTATGTCCCGGGAAGGCGATCCTGTCCTGTGAGAGGGGCCAGGCCTGTTTGACGATCCTCAGGCCCAGCCTAAACAGAAGACCCACCCAAGCAAGGCCCAGCCCAGCCCAGCCCAGCCAGGCCGGTTGTCAACCAGTTGGCCCTGTCTGGAGGGCCTGGAAAAGTCCTGGAAAGGCCCAAGAGGGCCTGGAAATTCTCAAGCCTCCAGCTGCAAATGCGCTGAAAATCGCGAAGCCGAAGAAAAGCTTTTGTCACGAAAAGCATGACCTCCCGCTGGCCAGGCCGCCCGCTCCACGACTAGCGCCAGGACTTCTTGTTGCTTGGCGTTCAGGTTGGGCCGCTTGGCTTCCAGCCACCCGAGCTGGCCTGCCTTTGTCACAAGCGGGCGGACCACGCTCACTCCCGGGCCCTCCTTTTGCATTGGCGCCTCCCTTGCTGGCTTTCTCCCCCTTGGCACGGGAGGCCTTGGCCGCCTCCTCTAGCTCGTCGTGGTCTTCCACGGCCGGCTTGGCCGCCATGTCGGCGTAGTGTTGGGCGAAGTTCGGGTCGCCCTCGCGGGATGCGGCCGACCCGCCCCAGACTTCTTTGGACAGCTGGGACATCTGTTCCGCGCGGGCGATTCGCTGCGCCTTGGCGGTCGCGTCCTCTGGCGTCTCTGCCGCGGCCTCTTCTTCCTCTTCTTCCCCAGCTTCGCCTGGCTGCGCGGCGCCTTTAATGCGCGTGGCTTGCGCCGCCATGAGGTCTTCTTCCTCGAGCTCCATCGGTTCGTCTTCGAACTCGTTCACGCTGGTTTACCGCGGCTTTCGCTCTTTCTTTCTTTTTCCTTCTTGGTTCTCTTTTCTCTTTATTTCCTTTTTTTTCGTGACTGGGCGCGCGCGTGTGTATGCGCGATTGCGCGCGCGCAGTCGCAACCAACGCTCAAGACGCCACTGAGTCTGTAAACACGTCAAAGAAACGGCAGCAGCAAACCCCTGAGCAACAACTGTTCGCGGCATCCAGATAATGTCAGCAACATTCTCACACAGTAAAATTGAGGCGGCGCAGTAAAAAAGGAAAACACTTTCTGCCGAATCCTCGAAATGTCTAATGTTGGATTCTCCAAGCCTCATAATTTGGAGCCTGGAGTCCAACATATCCAAGTACACATTCCTTTCCAAATACGATTTTGATCCGAATTGAATTTGCGTATTGAATAGAATTTAGTAAGCACATAGTTCACCACCATTCATCATTCGCCATAATGTCTATATCAGATCAGAATTTGAGCAGGAATACCTCTCCAAATAAGGAAAATATCATTGCGGTAGAATCCAAATATACTTTAATGCAGACAAATTCAATTAGCTTTTGAACATAATAATTTAATCAAGAATCCATCCCCAAATACAACTTGAATTGGAATATAGCTTATTCTGCAAATAAATCACTTGGCCTTTGCAAACAAATTTTAATAGTAACTCATTCCCAAATATGATTTAGCTTAAATGTGGCTAAACAAATAAAGGGCACATATCCCCAGACTCCCAAACTTGGTCTGGAGATGTTTGGCATGTGCAGGTCTCAGAGCTTTCATTTTCAGGAGATTTTATGCTTTTGGGTCTGTGCAGGTTACAGAGCTCAACGCTGCCAAAAACGACATGTTTTCAATGTTTTTTTCCCTAGCGTGCTCAAAACCGCTGTAAAAACCAGTGTTTTCCAACAAAGCCAGACTTGAATCCGAAAACGGAATCCGTTTTCGCTTTGCTGCCTTTCAAGCCTCAAAGAACCAGACATCTGCTGTCATATAGAACCTAAAAACCAACAAAAACACTGTATTTTACAGTGTTTTCAGGCATTTGCAAGAAAGAGGCACACGTAGCAGAGTTGGCACCTTCAACTAGAAGAAGGCAAAGGTAGGCCCTGGGGGGGGGGGGTGACCATATATATATATATACATTTGTTAATTTATATTTTATATATATATATATACACACGCACACGCGCGTCGTTCTCTTTTTTTTTGCGCGCGATCGACGCGTGTCTAAGTCAATCACACAAACGCGCGCGCAACTATGCACTCATATCTCAAAAATCTCAAACATACAAAAACAATTAGGACGCGTCGCGTATTACATAGCGGGCCGCGCGCGTAAATGTCGCGACGGATATCCGGAGACGAGGTTCAAATCGCAACCCGACCGCGCGACAAGGCGCTGACGAAAGCGAGGCTTAATGGCCGCCTCCACAATATTCGATCTATAACCGAGCCATTTCCGAAAACCCGTTGCGAAGGTCTTGAACTAGCAAGCGCGTCGCGATTCGCCACGCGTTGAGGCGCTTGCCTATACGTGATAACTACGAAAACGGATCGTCGCGATCGCGTCGTTTTTTAGTCATATTTATTTTCAAATGATTGCAACTCGTTTAATTATTGATATAGTTATTTTTTATTTTCTCGCTGAACTGCGCTGTGACACTTCACGCGTGTCGCGCCCTTTGACGAACCTGTAAGCGCGTCCGCCAAAGGGCGCGTCCGCGTCTGTATTGCGATTCGTTTGAAACACGCCAGCTGAACAAACGCGCAAGAGGTTAGATCATTGTTAGTCTAAAAAGGGCCGAACACGCAGCAAACTGTTTCAATTATGGCGCGTTTCAAACTAGCCGCGGCTGCTGCGTGCCTCTTCCGACTTCGGAGGAGCCTTCAGCACGCCCACTTTGACTCGAAGCTTTCGCTTCAAGTCCTTCTCCAGCCATTTTTTGTATTTGGCTATAATGCCGCGGGCCTCGTACTGTGAGAGGGCCACTTTGCCCTCTACGCAGTCCTCCGCGGTCTTCTTCGCATGTGCCTAAGTTTGACACTGCAAATCTGTCACTCGCGTTTTAAAACCCTGAAGGGCCCTGACAAAACCAGCCGGCGCGTCCGACTCGGGCAAGGGCGGTTTCGCCCGAGTTGCCCGGGGGCCGCGCACTCGCTCGTCTTCCCCGTCTGACGCCTAAGCGCGCGCGGCAAGCGAAGACGCGCGCTTTGTTAGCTTTACTGCGAGACTAGTCTAAGACTACGGCATAGGCAGTGTTCATCTCAAGCACTTCCTCGCCGTTGACCGAGGAAAAGCTGAAAGTTCTCTTCGCCTGCGCGCGTGCTTGCCGCGTTCGCGCCCTATGCAAAAGGACAACCGCCTCATCCGGGTGACAGTGGGTGAGGTCGTAGGTGGCACACACGTTCATAGCCAGACATTTACGGCAGTCCTAGTGGCGGGTTTGCCTCTCGCGCTCGCAACATCGCAGGGTCCGACTTTCCCCCCCTTTTCCGGGAGCAAAATGTGTCTTTAACGCTCGCGCGCGCGTCGCGCTCTCGCGTCACCTCGAAGTGCTCTTGACTACGTGGTCTCACGCAACGCCACGCGCCCACGTTTGTTTACGCGGCTCGCTTTTTTTTTCACCCCCCCCTCGCAGGTTTGTCGTCGATATCTTAGGCGTGTCTACGCGCGGCGCAGACGCGACGCGACGGCTATGAGGCGAGGCTAAGAGGCGCATAACTGGACGACCGTTAGACTGGAAAGTGACACTTTATCCTCGCGATTGAACGACGCACGCTTGACGTCTAGGCGCTACAGTGAAAACGCGCAGTCGAAAAGATTCCGTTGCAGCTGCGGCATTTGCGAGCGGGGGGGGGAGGGGTCGTTCCAGAGATCTACGCGGTCGTCTACCAATCCCGTCACGCGTGAGCGGCGGACTGGTGCGTTAGTCTTGGCTTCGTGTTGGTTGTTTCTGATCGGGCGCCGCCTTCGTCTGGTCACAAGGATCGCGAAATTATCGACGCACTTAAGCGGAAAGCGACGCCGCGCGTGCTATTTCGCGCGACCCGGATCGCGCAGTCACATTAAGTCAGGCGCGCGCCTTTACCTCGGCCCCAAGACTTCTTTTACACGCCGTTGATTCGAATATGAACAGGCGAGGAAGTCTAAGGAGTCGCAAAACAAGTTTGCTAAACTGGCGCTCTCGTCATTGGGTTTGTGTGTCGGCTAAATTGGTTGTCGCGCGCCCCAGCCATAAGTCTGCCTGTTTGGCCGCGTAGTAACGCGTGTCAACTCGCGCGCGCGAGGGCCCGAAGCTACGCGCGCAACATTTCACCCGACGCGCGCTAGGGGCATTAAAAAGGAGACTTCGCTCTCTGAGGCCCGCGCGTACCAGTATTCTCCGCGCGATTCCCGGAGCACACAGACACCGTCGCACTTCGCGCCGTCCTTCCCAGAGACTTCGTCAGAAGAAAAAAAAGGCACATCCAGGGTTTCGACTTAACCTTGTTTTTTTTCTTTAGTCTAGACACCCTAACTCATGGCTGCGTTTCGCAAACTCTGCCACAACGGTTTGTCGCGTCTGCTCGTCGCAAGTCGCGACGCGCGCTTTTGTCAAATCTGTCTGTCACAGCTGTTTGTCACGCGCGTTCATCTGTCATGTCACCCATGTCTGTCGCAGGCCGTGTCACATCTATTAGTCAGATCTGTCTGTCGTAAGATCTTTCACATCCGTCTGCCCCCCCGGCTCTGTCGCCTTCGTCTGCTAGCACCTCGTCACTTCCGCTTGTCACAGGATATGTCGGGCTTATCTGTCATAGTCTCTGTCGCTTACGCCAATCAGACCTACTCGGCGTATATTTTCGTCGCGTGTTCAGTCTGCGCGCAACGTCGACTGGGCAGAATCCGGACGTCGCTCGTCAACTAATATCCTAAATCGACCGGATACGGCGACAAAAAATGGCTCGCATCCCGGGCCGCGCTCCTCGTTGCGCGTTCGCTGGGCGACCTCTCGCATTTTTTCCCGATCGCATCGCAAAAGGATCTCCCACGCAGAGCCCTTGGACGAGTCACATAGAGCCAAGTTGCGCAGAGCCAGGTTGCGCAGAGCCAAGTTGCGCAGTGCCAATTCGCGCAGAGTCAAGTTGCACAGAGCCAAGCGGCGCGGAGTCATGTCAGTGGCGTAAAGCCACGTCGCATAGAGCAATGGGCTCAACTTTGTCTGCGTTTGTTGCAAAAGCCGTTTGTTTCCGAAAAGGCCTCAGGGGGGCTGAGGTCACACCAACAGCCAGCTTTGCTGATTGCTACTTGTAGCGCGCAACCATCCGCGGTCAAGTTCTTGGCGATAACCTTGGAACCCGCGCAATATAGTCTGCGTACACCAATTTCCAGGCGACAATCTGAAGATTTTCAATATAGTTTCAAGGATCCGCCTGATAGTTCCTAAGACTGGTGCTCGAAACACGCCAATTTAAAAAAATGTCCCTATATAAAGAGGGCCCCTCTTCGGGGGGGGGCTAAGTTGCGGCATGCTTACACGAACGCTGAGACGACAAACGCACGCGACATCGGAAGAGGAAGGTGACTGCCGAAACGGGGCGCCCTATATAATAGGAGCGATCGGGCGCTCCTGTAGAAGAAGGTTGACTGCCGAAACGGGGCGCCCTATATAATAGGAGCGAATGGACGCTCCGGAAGAGGAAGGTTGTCTGCCCTCTCGAGGAGATTAGAAATGAGAAGAGGGGTTGTGTGACAAGACGACCAGATCTCTGACTTGCAGAGCGTCGGCCGACGCTTCGCGAGTCGGAACGACGCGTCGTCTGTTAGAGCCAGTTGATTCCCTCTCGGGCGCAGCAAAGCGCTTCGGAGAGCAGGCGCCGTTTCTTAAGCAAGAAGCGACGCCGCCCGCGCGAAGCTTCGCGGCGGCGCCGGCGAGGCGACGGCTTGTAGAGGCGCGGAAGCTGGGACCGCGCGTCGGTAGGCGTTGATGGGAAGCTGGGGCGACCTGGTAGGCCTCAAAGGTGGCGATGCCTCGGTGCCTCCTAGGCGGCTGAGATCGGTTAATCAATTCCCCCGCGGCTGTCAGTGCGACCGATAAAACAAAGACGACGGCGCTGACAGCAACCGTGCGCTCGCCGCCCTTCAAGCAGGATGGCAATTATAACTTCGACTGCGTAGGGGGACGCGATAAAAAAGGGATGATTTTTTGGCTGGGCGGAAGACCGACCCTGTGAACCCTCCAAGAGGGTCCCAGCCGGTCAACCGACGCGCGTCGGGCTAACCGTCGGCGATCGCCTCGCGCGCTTGTCCTGTAGGACAAGGGCGGCCGACGGATGCAGGGCGGCTCTGACGTGAGAATCGACAGCCTCTGCGCAAGATGTCAATCGACGTCCTGAGCAGCGCGAGTGCTAGCGATGCATTCGAAAAAGATAGGCGCGGAGCAGTGAAGCGCAGCGAGTTTGTCGCTTTGCTTGCAGGCGCCGCGCGAGGATGAGACCAATGAAAAGATTCGGATGCGAGGCCAGTTGCGCTCGCGTCGCGGTGTTTCGAATATGTGGCTGTCGCGCAGTAGTTGCGCGGTGTGATTGACACTTTGCGCGCGATAGTCTGTGGCTCAAGATAGAAGAGAGAGGTGGGGTTGTCCAAATTATGGAGAGATCGACGGCGGCCTTCATGTTGGCCTCCGACGAGCTGTGCGCTGCCCCGTACTGGGCTTGGGAGTTCGTGGGGGCTGCCGAACATGCTCTCTATGTATGCAACGGCAAAGGTGAGCCTTGCCGCGTGGCGGGCGCGCGCTCTAGCGCAACTAGCGCGCCTGCTGCGCGAGCGCCTCGTGAATTTGAGTTCCTATTGTTACGTGTGGCCCAACCACCACGCTCTCGCGGGCTTTCAGTTTGATTTGATCACGCCCAAGCGTGCAGAGAGACGGCGAGCCTTGTCAGACGCGGGGCGCCGATGGGGGTTGAATAGTTGTGACCTCTGGCGCCCTGCCAGGTCGCCCGAGGCATGCGCTGGCAATGCGGACAGGACAACTTCTTGGCCGCCTTCAGCGACCTCAATGGCGAGACAGACGATCTCGCGGTCCTACTGAGCGAAGCAGATTGGGTGGAACACTACGTATATCTCGCGGAATCGAGAGATGAGGAGGAGTTTTCTCTCACGCGCGGCACTCTGATCTGCCTTTGTAGATATGGGATTGAGGTCGAAATTTATGTGCCGAATATGAGATGTGACCCGCGGGAATGTGTGTTTTGTAGACAGGATAGCCCTGCGGAGTCTGGGTTGTATAGTTCAAGCGAAGAAGACGAGAGCGACGGTTAAGCATGCAAAAGAGAGCGAGCGAATGATCGTGCTTTGGAAACGCACGCGGTGGAGATCGCAATTTGCTTGATACTGCGCCAGGTGAATATTGGTCAGCGTCAAGACGGCATCTGGGCCTCAGTCCTTTTTTTTCTTATGTTGCCCACTATAAATGATTCTGACTCATTGGCTTGTCGCTAAGGAACTACAGCGGCGTCGCGCCGAGAGGCGCGGCCGTGATTCTTTTTTGGCCGGGTGAAAATCCGACCCTGTGAACCCTCCTCGAGGGTCCCGGCCGGGCAACCGACGCGCGTCGGGCTAACCGTCAGCAAGCGCCACGCGCGCTTGTCGAAGAACAAGGGCGGCTGACGGATGCAGGGCGGTGCGGCATTCGTGTCGCGATAACACCGAAAACTCCGGAAGAAGAGGATTGACTGCCGAAACGGGGCGCCCTATATAATAGGGGTGACCGGAAGCTCCGGAAGAAGAAGGTTGACTGCCGAAACGGGGCGCCCTATATATAGGGTGGCCGGAAGCTCCGGAAGAAGAAAGTTGACTGCCGAAACGGGGCGCCCTATATAATAGGAGCGACCGGACGCTCCGGAAGAAGAAGATGGACTGCCGAAACGAGGCGCCCTATATAATAGGAGCGACCGGACGCTCCGGAAGAAGAAGGTTGACTGCCGGAACGGGACGCTTAGGTCTTCCCCATTTCCGTGAAGCTTCTAGAACTAACTGGGCACGATATTCGAACCTAACATTGTGAGCTCAGGTCTCGGTTTGAGTTGTCGAGAGTGACTACGTCTCGGAATTTTGCTGATTTTCGGCTACGCGTTTGCATAAGCCTTTGCCTGAGCAATTATCTCAATCCAGCTTGAGCCATTTTTTGCTTGCGTTTAAAGGCCTCGCTAAGTCGCGTCAAGTCCTTTGGTCAACGAAAATGACTATTTTGGTCGTTTCTCTTAGCCTTTTCATATCCGCGCTCCGAGCATGTTTTGTTCGGTCTACATTCGCTCAGGTTGGTTTATCTGAAGCTAAAATGTTAATCTAAATTATCGCGAAGTCGATCGAGCTCATCTTTTTGATGTTCGAGCTTGTCTTTCGCGTTCGTTAGGCGAGCATGATCTTGTTCGATCTCCCTTTTAAACGCTCGAGTTGTTCAACTTGGTTGATCTGATCGAGTTGAATTTCAATCTTGCCTAGATCAAGCTTGAAGTGGTTCATAACTCTTGCTCGTTTGGTCGAGCATCTTAGTCGAGTTATGTCTTTTCGCTCACGCTCAGAACATTTTGTCGAACTGCGTTCGACCTGTTTAGAACGTCGTGCTCGGTCTCTCACTCGACGTGCTTACTCAATCAAGTTTAGGGGTGATTTAGCTCGACCTTTTCGGATTACAGTGCAGGGATTCCCCTATATAGAAAAACTTTCGAAGCTGTGAGGTCTCCGCTACTCGCTCTCGACATTTGCCTAGGGCGCCACCACACTGTGTTGGCGGACCCTAAACCCTAAACCCTAAACCCTAAACCCTAAACCCTAAACCCTAAACCCTAAACCCTAAACCCTAAACCCTAAACCCTAAACCCTAAACCCTAAACCCTAAACCCTAAACCCTAAACTTTTAGCGGCTGCCGCCATATGCGCCAACACAGGTTGTAAAGTGTTTTTGTGTGTCGAAATCTTAAGTGTTGACCAGACCGGTCATAGCGACATAAGATCGTATGCTCAATTAAGGTCTATCGAGCTATGGGACTTACTAAGTTTAAGCTTGCCTCAATTTAGACTAGACCAACTTTTCAAGCTCGAGATGATAGATTTAAACTGTCCATTGAATCGGGCGAGACTGAGGCTTAAACTTTTCATTGATGGAGCATCAAACGTTCTAAACGCTTAAGCTGACCTCGCCCCAAATTGATCAACGCCGCAAACTCGAGGTCGGAAACGTCGTAGTCTGTCAATTTGTTAGTAGATTCAAATAAGAAGCTCGAGACGGCATATCGAGATATCTATAGATATATTTAGCGATTGAATGTCAGGTGTTTGAAGCGCTCGAACAAGCCTGCCTCCAAGGTAGGTTGACGCCTCAAACTCAAGATCGCGAACATTGCCGCTCGACACAAATGCTAGGTTAAGCTTGCTTGCCGGACCCGAAGCTAGACACATCAGACAGGCCTGGCCAGCAGGTGGTTGGGCTGTTGGTTGCCGGGGCTGGGCCTCGCTTCAGTAGGTGGTTGGGCAGCCAGACTCTGAGCTGGGCTAGGCCTTACTTGGGTGGGTTGCTGGTTGGGCTGGGCCTGAGGCTAGTCTCAGACATGTCAGACAGGCCTGGCCAGCGGGAGGTCATGCTTTTCGTGACAAAAAGACCGATTTTCAGCGCATTTGCTTGGAGCCTGAGAATTTCCAGGCCCTCTTGGGCCTTTCCAGGACTTTTCCAGGCCCTCCAGACAGGATCCTGGACCAACAGGCATAGGTGAGGGTGGATTTTTTTGGCCAACCGGCTTGCGATGGGCTGGGCCTTGCTTGGGTGGGTCTTCTGTTTAGGCTGGGCCTGAGGATCGTCAAACAGGCCTGGCCCCTCTCACAGGACAGGATCGCCTTCCCGGGACAGAGCTGAGCCTTGGAAGGCAGCCAAATGGCCAGATCTCTAGATTTGGAGCAGAGCTGGCTAAGGTTTTATATGATCCCACGCAAAGAATTCATCAGCGGCCGGGCCAAGCCCAAATCCTGAATTTTTGGGAAGGAAGCGAGCTTTCCCAAGACCTTCCCAGAGCTGGGCCTTGGAAGGCAGCCAAGTGGCCAGATCTCTAGATTTGGAGCGGCTCAAGAGGCTCGAAAGGCTCGATTGAGAGGCTCAAGAGGCTCGAAAGGCTCAAAAGGCTCGAAAGGCTCGATCGAGAGGCTCGAGAGGCTCGAAAGGCCTGGGCTGGGCAGGCTGGGCTAGGCCTTACTTGGGTGGGTTGCTGGTTGTAGACCATTTTATCGCCGTTTTATCAAGCCAAGGCCCGCAGG
>CAUJNA010002888.1:0-15898 GCA_963377175.1 Effrenium voratum | reverse complement strand
AGAGGGCTCGGTGATCAGGGATCGTGGATGTCTGGGCTTGACCTTGTTCATGATGTCAAGCACTTCCTTCGTGGGCACGCCGAGCTGTGCGGACGGTCTGTTCCGCTTTCTGTTCTGGCCCGTCGTGTGGGTCACGTTCCCAGCGAGGTGTCGCACTATTGACTGCTCGAACTCCCTCTTGATCTTCCATGCATCCTTCCACAGTGGTAGTTCGTGCTGGAAGTACGACATCACCTCAAAGAATCCCAACACCATCTCGACGACGTCTCCTAGGGATTCCTCGTTCGTGGTTTGTCCCAGGAGTTCATACATCGTTCCCTGGTCGAGCACACTCTTGATCCAGGACGAATATGCCACATTGCCAAGATCCTTGCCTATCAAGAAGATGGACATCCTCTCCTCGACTCCCTCGGAATTCTTGCACACGATCACATCCCGGGATGCGCACAATTGCTTCCTGTGACCGTTGTTGTAGAACTGCGCTGCTTGATCCACAGTCATGCTCACGAATCCCACGTGAGAAAGCTCCTTCTTCAGCCTTGAATACGCGAGCTCCTGTATGATCGTGATCATGGCCTGGATATTGTTGACGTCCACCATGAGGTTTTGAAGGTCGGGGATTGCCACCACGCATTCCGCGAAGAGGCGCGTGTACATTTTCTTCCCCTCGATAGACATTGCAATACTGTTCGTGTCCGCGTTCCAGTTCGCGCAACAGTTCACGCAAGAAGAGGGATTGTACTTCGAATTCGGTCCGAGCACCTTCGACTTGCTCATCTGCATCTCTTTAGCGCAAAGTTCGCAGATAAACTTGCTGAGCTCTGTGACCGTATACCATCGAAGACGTTGATCACCGACATCGGCTTTCCCAAAAGCATCCTGCTCGCCGTGTCCTTCATCTTGCTGCTCTTGTTTCCTCTTCGACTGTGCAGTGAAGGTCGGCTTGTACTCGAATTTCACCTTCGATTCCTCCATGTTCTTCGGGATGTTGAATCGAAGGTCGGGCTCGTTTATGCACGTCCCCTCCAGCTCACACACAAACGCGTTGTTTGGTGCGACCGCATCGATGGATTTCTCAATCAGCAGTCGCTTCAGGAGGAAGTGTTGCAAGTTCGAGCTCCCAGGGATCTTGTAGTTCTTTCCTGTGAGCGCATGGACCACGCGCCACAGGCGATCGTTCTCGGTCACCAGCGCGCCTGCCGCCTTGCAGATCTCGCTAATCTTGTTGGCGATCGTCCCCAAGTCCCCTCTTCCACCATGGAAAGCAACATCGCGATTCACGCACACCACGACCAGGCCCTTGCATGTGTTGACGAGGTCAGATATCGCCTTCCGCAGGTAGTCGATGATGGGGTTGGCGGTCACCTGCCATCCGCATCCTCTCATGCACACCCAATCATATAGCGACATCCAGATGTGCACCGACATTGGCGAGTCATCCATGTCTCGCCTCCGCCGTTCAGCGATGAGCTTATCCAGTTTCTGCAATCGGGAGATGATATTCAACGTGTCGTTGGGTGAGGAGACTTGCTCACTCGACCCATAGTATGATCTCTCCTCGACGTTTGTCCATCCCTGTTCGTTGACCATCATCTGGAAGGTCTTCGTGCTCCCTTTCGAGTTGACGGCCCTCAGGGGCCAATCCAGGACCAAGAAGCTCTTCTTGTGGATCATCATGTCGCGAAACGTCGCCTCGCCAATGGGGCTCCTCTTCTGCCTATTGATAATCCGGTTCAACTGTCCAGGTGCGTTGTCCGGGTTCTTCTCCGCCTGAATCAACGCGTTGATGGCTTTGGCGCCCGGAAGGCGTCCAGTAATCAAGCATCCTGTTTGGGCACACAAGAAAGCATACAGCTGTAGCCATGCCGCATTTCCCTTCCCAACACAGGAAAGAATGATCTTCTCCGCGCTGGTCTTCTCCTCGAAGTGCAATAGCGAAGAGGTCAGGCATCTCAGCATACACTCCCAATATGTTGCGTTCTTGCCTTCTGCAAGACACGGCCCAAATACAGTTTGTATGATTGGGTACCCCGTATTGTTGTCTATGTTGAATTTCACATTGACAGTCGCTCCGCCCAAAGTGGTACCCCCTTCGACTGAAGTGTAGGTATCGTGTCCAGCAGTTGGGTTGATAATTACCCATCTGTCGTCGTCACCGCCAGAGTTCATCCGGAAAATGGAGTCGATGATCTCGTTGTCGAACTTGACAGCATCGCTGGCTTGCGACCCCCCACTTGGAGCTCCCGGCTGGGGGACTGGCCCACCAGCGGTTTGGCTCCTTTGTCCGGAGCTTGATGCCGACTTCTGCTGTCGCTCCGTCTTCCGCGGCAGCTCCGTCTTCGATGAGCCCATCACCCACCATGTCGGCTCTTCCCCAACCACGAAATCCTCGGGGTACTTCTCCAGTTCCCTCTCGATTTCATGAATCGTGCAGTATTTATTCTGGAAGAAATCGATCATGACGTCCTTCTCGGCCTTCTTCTCGATCTCCTTCATCCAGCTTACCCACTTGCGCCGATCTTGGTTCTCAGCGGCCCTGTCAGCCGCGTGCGGTGCCAAACTAATGGAGTTGATGTTCATCGCAGGCAGCTTCGACTCATAGATCATATCGATGCACCACAGGAAATCCCTGGCGTACTCAATCTCCCGGTAGAGATCGTTCAGCTCCCTTTTGTCTGGACGGAAATCAGCTGTATACGACTGATCTTTGGAGTCCTTCTCACCGAGCAATGGCTGCAATCTCCTCATGATGAAAGAGACGCACATGAGCGAATTGACCGCTCCGATGCACGCGTCAGAGATGTCACTGGGGGTTGATCCACAGATCATCCAGCGCAATAGGTTGTTCTGGCTGGCATTCTCATCCCTCCTCAGTGCATATGCGAGGTTCTTCATCGATGCCTGCAGCTCATTCTGGTAGACCAACCCAAGGTCCCAATTCTTCTGGTAGTCGTCCTTGGAATCACGACCGTAGGAGTCGATCTTGGGAGCCTTGATCACGCTCAACGTGAACACTTTCCCCCAGTTTCGATCTCTGTATCTTGCGATTCTCCGGTCGTGCCTCTCAAACTCTGCAGTTGTCTGGAACTCCTCAGAGCTCCTCCACCTTCTCGATGACGATGCCCTAGATGACTCGTCGTTGATGAATTCTTTGTACACCTCCCCAACCGGGGTGTTCGGGTGGAATGCTGCTTTGAACGACCGTTCATCGTTGTCCTCGGCCACGCCTAATGCGAGATCCCAGATGTTCGCGATTGATCTCAACATATCCGCCCCTTCCATGCAGTACTTGGTTACGCTGAGCAACTCGGGGTTCTTCGCCAGCATCGTTGCCTCACCACAAAGTTGGTTCAGCGCCGACACGATCTTCTTTCCCTTGCTGCAGAATTCCCTCCATCCAAGCATGCATTCATCGGCAGAAAGCTGTCCGAAAACTTTGCTGATGAACTCTAAGGCAACCCTCATAGACTGCCCTTCACCTTTCATCATCCCGCGGCCCTTGGCAGAGTAGTACGCAGAGTATGCATAAATAGCGGGGACGCCTATGTCCTCGATCCACTTCACGCACATACCCAGGTCGCTGCTCATCTCCATCCTCTTGGGTATCCTCTTGCCTTCCTCGATGGCGTTCTTCACCAAACTTCCCAAGAAGATTGCCGCTTGCCTAGATTTCCCAACAGGCACGCAGAAGAACTCATTCGTATTGACGACATTCGGATTGGCAGTCATCTTGATGATATTCTCCAGAACCAGGAAAACCCAAAATAAGCAGCTGCAAATGAAGCCACGCAATTGTCCCAATACGATCCCAGCTTCAGATTGAGGTGACGAACTCGTCCAGCTCCTCCTTGAAGCCTGGGGTTCGGGACTGACCCAGCTCCCCGTATGCACCAGAGGTTCGGGACTGGCCCAGCACCTCGGTTGTGCAGTTGGGGTGGTGCAGCTTTCGCTCGCAGTAGCTTGGTGCTTCCGCGATCTCCTTCGCGTAATGCAAGCAAGAGCGAGTTTCAACGGTGCCGGTTTGAGGCACCTTGCTCGAGCACGAAAACGGCGAAGGATCACACCCACAATTATAGACGTGTACAACTGGGTTTCTTTGGTTTCACGACCAGCACAAGGTCCATGCTCATGGTTTCAATTGCATTTCTTAGACAACGAGCCACCAAGTTCAAAGTTCCATGATACAACTCTCCATGGTTTCTTGATTGGCATGGGTTTCTTTGCATATCTTTGTTTCAAGCCAAAGCGACACCCATCAAACTCGTGACTAGTCCCATCATGCACGACCTCATGCAGTCTCTCATCTTTCCAATAATCACAACTTCCAGGCAACTCAAACAAAATCGCAGCTCGTTTTGTCATGGTATGCCGTTTAATTTCAACGAACCGTTCAAATAATCTCCAAAATTCTCTTTGTTTGGCCTCGATTTTCTCTGCGGTGTCAATTCCGCGAGTCTTGTTGAGGCGTGCCCATGATGATCCCCCCGTGCAAGGCCCGGCGAAGAACAACAAATCGGAAGGTTTGGTAAGCACATGTCTGGCGATTCTCCCCCTGTACTCGCTCAGTAAGTCATCAACCAGAGTTATGGTGACAACCTGCGGCCCGTCATGGCGGGCAAGAGCAGTGAACCAGTTACGTGGTTCGGAACATGCCATCAGCACGATGGGCCGAGCCAAGTCAACACTGTAAAGAGTGACGACCGTGCGAGTTCTCATACCAGGAAGCGAGACATGAACAGGAGCGCGAAGCACACCACCGTCATGTTTGACCATCGCGAGTTCAATACCCGGCGCTAACTGTGGCTTGTGCTTCACCGCAATGCGATACGGAACAAAACAACGACCAGGGACAAGCTGCTCGTGATTGATATGCAGACAACGCATGAACAATTTCAATCGGAGCAACGTTTCCAAAGCAAGGTCGTTAACACACTTCAACTCTATGCGCTCGTTCGACAGTTCTTCAACAAATGCGGCCAGCACGGACTGCATGTCAACATCCCCGGATCCGACGTGAATTGGTCGTGGTCGTGGAGACCGTTCCCGCGCCGGTGCAGCGACCGGTACGGGATGAAACTGCCAAACTGCGCGTTCAACCCAACCATCAATTCGCACACATTGTAGCCCTGGGTCAACTCTATCCTCAACTTTGAGCCATGACCCATTCTTCAGAAACCAAGTGGAACGAAGCCACTTGCTCCCAAACGGTGTCATAACCGCGAGTGGAGGTTTTACACGCATCAATCTGGGTCCCTTGGCAACAACAACCGGATCATGTCCTTCATGCTCATGCAATCCCTCTTTAGATGTTAATCCAGACCACCATAGGTCCGGGGGCATGATCTGTATGTGTGTGTACGGAAATGTTGGAACTCCGTCAACTGTCCCCGAAGCGGTCTGCATGGTCCCCTTTATGGGATCACACGTGGGTGTGAGCGCCTTGAGGGTATCCGGGTCAGACAGCAAGCTCGGGTCAAGTAGACCAATCTGCAAACATGCATGTTTCTATTTGCGCCCATCATTGAACGCCTTGGTGTAAATATCGGCCGCCATCCTGTCGGTGACCTCATACGCCAAGTACATGTAATCACGTGTGAACATCTCATGCATCCACGAAATGCTGACACCATGGCTTCTCTCAAGGTGGCGCATCGTGGGGTTTCTCCCCGATCGCACGACACCGATCATAGCCTTGTTATCGTCATAGAACACAAAGTTCGGTGACTTCTTGAGAGTCCGCTCTACCAGCTTGAGAGCGGGCATACCCATCGATCTCATGGCAACGTCGGCCGCAACAATCTCGGCCTCGGGAGTGGAGTGACTCACACAACCCTGTCTTTTAGAGCTGCCAGACAACGGAAACCGGGTATTAGGCCCTTGTATATTCAAGTGTCCACCGGAGGTGGAACGGGCTCAATCTTCAAACGTGTACGCAACATGCTCCACCCTTGGGCAAGGTTCTTCTGCGGCCCTGCCATTTTGAAGTCGTCGACATACACAACCAGAACAAGCTGGAGCTTTTCGTGAATGTACACTGAAGGCCATTCTTCGCCAATGGGCTCAAAACCAACGGCACGCACCGACTCATCGCAGTGCTGCTCCCAAAATGTTCCCGCATCTGGGTGTCCGTACAGCGCCTTCCTCAACGGGACGACTGGTCTTCTGTACTTATCCCATTTGCATTCACTTGGCACGGCCTCCGGTGGCAATTCAACCCAACACGGCGTGCCTCTCAAGGTGGCCTGTATATACGCCTGAACAGCGTCGGCCATCTGCACATCCCAGCCATCATGACAACCCAGAAAATCCGCCCACCGCGAGGCTTCAAATGAAGCAGGGGAGTTCCCCAAATCTTGAAACATCGCAGCCTCAAAGCTTTGGTTCTTCACTTGGTTTCCCAGCAACACGCCTCTACCCTTGAACTTCCTCTTAGGATCACCAACAGGCAACTGTGAGTGCTTTTCAACGCAAATGCCATGTGCGCGAGCCATGTGTATTTCTTCCCCTTTCGCTTTTGCTTCCCTGGCTACAGCGTCATATTCGCGCACCGCGCCAAGATCGAAGACCCCTTGGTCGATTAATCCCGACCACTCTTTCTTCATTGATGCCAATGCATCAGGGTTGGTCAACATCTCTTTCCGGCCTACCGGCCTGGATACTAAAGCGTCGAAGAATCGTACAACTTTCACAGCTTTCTCTCTGTGCTGTATTCGCTCAGAAGTCACGCACGGCATCGATGGGTGCTTCTTGGCTTCACCGTCTTCGCCTATCGCAGGCATTGCGAGTGGCACTTTTCCAGAAACTATCTCAGCAGACTCCTCCCATTCATACCAGGTGAGGTCCGTCGATTCGTCGACCGATGGATCCGTCCCCGATGCCGTCTCAGCTTCGTCTTTATGACTCTCCATGACTGATGCAACCGCCTTCGTCCAGTTTGGAGTCGACTTTGATCGCTCCTCAGACTTGAACTTCCAGGCATAAATTACCACCAGACACTCAAATTCTTTCTCAAGCTGAATGTTTCGTCTCATGACGTCTTGGGACTGTTTGGAATCCATGAGAACAACCACCCCGTCGACAGGATTAACAACAATCCTGACCCATTCAAGCTCAGCCAAGTGCTTCCCATCCATTGGGTTCTTGATCTTTGATATGTTCTTCCGCAATCCCCAATTGTACTGCCATTCTACTCCACCCCAGCGGTTCTGAAGCATCGCTCGAATTCTCTTACCACCGGGCATCTGTAATGTCCGTGCCTCTGCCGGCGCGGAAATCTCAGACTCTTTACTCTTGGGATCTTCCTCTTTCCTTTTGCCACCGCCCTTCACCTCGGCCTTCTCATCCTTGGTGTAATATTTACTCATCATCTTCCATTCTTCAGGAGTGAACTCTGGAGGTCTCGATGTCTTCATTAGCCTGAATCCGTCCTTCCCGACAGGATACGGTCCCCCGGCCTTGTCGATCTTAACCTCCTTGCCATCGTCGTTGACGTACGTGATACCATCCCCGGGTAGCCCAACTGACACGTGTGGAAGGTCGGACTTCGCAACCTTTTCATCGCCCTTAGGGTGTCCATCTCCTTTCCCTTTTGAGGAGCTCGGTCGAGCATCTTCTTCTCCTGCATGATCCCCCCGATCTCCGGCGATTACTTCCGGGCCATCGTCGAGCAGTAGACCAGCGATCTGATCGACTTCATCGTCAAGCAGTCGCTTCTCGTCACTCTGCAGCAATTCAGGCTCGTAGTCCTCATCCTCGATCAGACGGTCACGTGCATCCAGACCGATTGCATCGATAGACATCTCTATTCCTTCCAAAGTCTCGTTGGCAACCTTGTACTTCTGTTGTATTGGGAATGTCAGAGGAGATTTCAGAATCATCCTCTCTGTCTGATGTGGCATTCTCAACCGAGGTGGAACCTTTGCCTTCTTGATGTTCAGCTCTGCACCCGCAAATGCAGTAAGTGCCCAAGCACGATACTTGTTTGCCCAATGCATACCGGTGCTCAACACATATCCAGCAAATATACCAGTTTCCCCTCTCGGCTCGAACTTCTCCCTCTTTCCCCCTCGTGCTTCGCGGCTTGAAGTCCACTAGCGCACCAAAAGGTATCTTCTCGCCCTTGAACTCCTCGCCATGCAGCCTCATCCATGTACTCGATCCGTTCACCTCTTCGATGTTCATGAGATGGCACAGAGTGGTGATGGCCTGCACCCAATAACACGTGGGTAGACCGGCATGTACTAGACAAGCCGAAGTCTGGTCAATGATGAATTGATTTGTTCTTTCAGCAAGGGAATTGTTCTGCGGCCGTCCAGGCAGCGATAGGTCGTGGTTCAGTTTCAGCTCCACGCACGCATTGATCAGTTCCGGGCCGTCATCCGAATATACCTGCTTGATTTTCCTCCTCCCGCAGAAGTGCTTGATAGCCCTGACGACCGAGTCAGTGTCTCTTCTCGCGGTGGGATAAGCCATGATAATTCCGGTATATATGTCCCGGATGATGAGCGCATACCTGCCTTCCACTTCATGGTCTCCTGATGCCGTCACAAAGTCGAACGTCACCAGGTCACCGAACGTCTTCACTTCTCTTTTGAATGCTCCCGTTCGCGATCTGAAGTGTCTCATCTTCGCCTTGACGCATGATTCGCAGAAGGGATTTCGGTACCTGTGTGTAAGCAAATGAGCTATGGAATTGGCGTCCTTCTTGAGGACTCCCACTTTCCTCTTTATTGACGATCCTTCGTACACGTCTACTTCGATTCCGGCATCTGGATCATCTTCATCAACCTCTTCCTCGTGAGCTTCGGCATCACCATGTCGATGCGGGACTGACCAAACATCTACAGGTATTTCCTCAGCCACGGGAGGCGGACGTACCGGACCGGCTCCTCCGGGTGGCCCGAAGTCGAATGCCCCGTCGTGGTGTTCGCCCTCGGCCTCTGCGGACTCACCGACAGCGGCGGGTGTGACGTCGTTCTCATCATCACCTCCCTGATCTGCCTCGTCGTTCGTTACCATCGCCAATACTTCCGAAAAGTGCTCCTTGAGGTCGTCTAACGTAGGGCGATGCCTGTTACTCCGAAGCTTACCATCACTCACTAGGTACGGGATGTCGTCCTTGACCTGCAAGTGCACGAATCCCTGCTTTGGCGTAACCATGAAAGGTAGTTTACCAGGCATCCAGTGAAATGCATAACCCATCTTCATGCATCCCCTCCCCACTGACAATACCGTGGGTGTCTCATCCAATACATGCGGCTCGACAGTCTCGTCCAACTCGTCCACGACTATCTTGGCCACATCAGATGTGGAAGTGGAACCATTCGCGGTCTGGAACACGATCTCGTCGTCATCTTTCTGGAACACGATCTCGTCGTCATCTTTCACGATGTCGATACCCAGGCTCTTCGCCTTGGCTCTTCCAATGAGATCATGACCACATCCGGTGTCCATCAACCATTTCACCCGTTTGCTGATGCACGTTGACATGGCGAAAACGTTCTTCGGCGTACCATGCTGCTTCTTCCAGTCGACAGCCGATTCCTTGATCTCGTCCTTGTTCCGATCATACTCGAACATTATGCTGCTCTCCTTGGTCACCGGGAAGTAGTGCTTCTTATATATATCATCCACCACTTCTCTCAGTATCTTCGCACGTATCAATGATCGTTGGACTTGGTAGGCTGATAATTCACGATGATCACTGCTTTTGAACTTCTTCTCATCGACGTACACGTACTGATAAGGCTCATCCTCATTGTCCTCATAACCGTACCATTCCCCTTTTCGTTCCCATTGCCTTCTCTCGTCTTCGAGGTAGGTGATCTCCCCATTCTCGTCGACATCGAGCACTTCCTTGAACCACACCATTTTCTCGGGGATCTCGGACTCGCCAGACCATCTCGATGATTCGCTCATCGCGTCGTCATCGTGCTCGTGGTAGACAGTCTTGGCTTCGTCCGGTTCGACCTGATCAACGTCCTTCTTGAAGCTTACCTTCCCTGCAGGAGCCGATTGCTTCAGGACTATCGCGGGCATTGCGATGGCCCTCCTCGCAATGGCAGGCGCTGCGGCTTTGGCGGCAGCCTTCGACTTGGATTGCGCCTTGTCATTTGACGTTGCTGGAGCTGAATTGTTCTTGATGAGCTCATGCCTATACTTGCAAGCGCTTCCCTTATCGCACTTCCCCTTCTGAAACGCGAAGCATGCTCCATCATCTCTCTTTGGTGACGCTGATCTGGACTTGGATTTGCCCTTTCCTTTCCCCTTGGACATGCTCTCCAACTTGTGCTCCGTCTTCTTGCTGTGGGAAAAAGTGCATTCATTTCCTTTCACGCACCCCTTCGCCGATTTGAAGTGGTACCAGCAGGGGTTATCCTTGCTTCCGCCCGTACTCTTGCCTCTGTCGCTGGCACCGTCGGACTTGCCGTTCTTGCCAGCGTGGCCCTTTGCCTTGGCCTTTGGGAGCACAGGAGCGGCATCAGGTCCACCGGGTTTCCCCTTTCTGCCCTTGCCACCCTGATTCTCCTGTTTGCCAGTTGCTGGAGCCGCATCCTTCCCGCCTGACTTCATCATCGATTTGACCGATCTCTCCTTCATGTCGAGCATCAGGTCTTCCCGATCTGCCTTGATCTGATAGTCGATCAACGCCAATAAGAATTCATACGTCTTCTGAGGATGCTTGTCCGGTAGTCTATGGTAGGCATTGAGGCCGAACTCCATCTTCTTGCTCCCTTTGATCTTCCTGTAAAGGATGTCTCAGAGAGCCAGCTTACTGGGTCTGTCCTCGCTCCTCATCTTCAGCAGCAAATCATACCATTTGTTCCTGAACATGACCAAGTTCTTGTCGCCAGGAAAATCAAGGTTGAATAGATGCTCGATGTGGTAGACAAGATCCGTTCTATCGGAAGTTCTGAATGATTGCATAACTAATGCTACCAACTCTCGTCCCTTCACGATCACCCCTTGTTGATGTCGTAGTTCAGAGTGTCGTGTAGCATCGAGGTATACGTCCTTGGCTTCGTCAGGTGCTTGTTTCAGCATGTTCTGCATGCCCATGGCCATCTTAATATCTATCGTAGCAAATCTGCCGCCACCTGAATCGCTAAGCAAATCCAGGTCTGGGTTCAACCCAAGAGCCTGCTCCAGCCATTTCGTCCATGCGTCGGTATCTGGATCTGCACATGCGCTCAGAACATTCATCAGCAGTTGCATCTTCCAGGTGTCAAGTTGATGGATCTTTGGCCAGGCCGGAATAGATACACTCTCGGCCTCTTTCCTCGAGATTCTCGGTCGATCATTCTTGATCTCTCGGTTATCTCTCGATCTCCTTCGTCTCCTCCGTGTCCGATCGTCTTCTTCCTCTTCTTCTTCCTCGTCTTCTTCATCTCCTTCGTCGTCGTCATCCTCATCCTCATCATCGGGTGGATCATCCGGAGGTCCTCCTCCGCCACCAGCGAGGCTCAACTGACGTCGACCTGCTCCCTGCCCATTCCTATTGGGCGGGAATCCACCGTAATCCAATGGGGGCGTAGTACCGTTGTTTCCCCCCCCATCACCACCACCAGTCGTAGTAGTGGATTGTGGGACATGCCAAACAACCCCTTGCATCTGGGATAGGTGTACATCGATCATTGGATCACCGAAAGACGGAAAGAGGATCGAACCTGGCATCAGCGACGAATTAGGGATTTGATTTGAAGACGATGACGGGACTGACCCAGCCACCTTCTTATCTATCCTATTTGAATTAGCCTGGCTCCCTCAGCGCGTTTCACTACTGCTCGTTCACGATGTCCATCTTTGCTGCTGGAGGCTTCCTGTGTCTCCAGCTTCTTGTGTGCACGTAGTTCCTCGTTGTCAGCATCGAGTTGGCGTACAAAACTCTCTTCTTGCTTGAGCGTCGCATCTCTTTCTTTCAGTTGTCTCTGAAGCTCATGCATCTCCTCGAGGTACTCATCGTACATTCCCTTAGCTGTCAATCTCCAGTACTCAGCCTCCTTCGATTTCTCGTCCATCGTGCACCGTTCCTCTTGTTTCTCTTCTTTGACCTGGGCTAACTCCAAGATCGCATCCTGACGATGACCACCTTCGACAGCAATCATCTGGTCCTTCATCGACACGTCGGACTCATACTGTTTGACGATCTCTTCTTTTTCGCGAAGCAAGCAATCTGCTCTCTTCGATTCCTGTTCCGCAAATACCGTAACGTCATTCAGCCTCGTCATCAGCTGTTCCCTGGAGTCCTCCAAAGAGTACGTCTCGGGGCGCTTGACGAGTGCATGCTCCAACTGTGATTTCAGACTTTGTACCATCTCCTCCTCGTTGAACTTCTCGATAGATGTAGAAGATTCTATGCCTCTGATCTGTTGCTGATAAACTGATATCTGTTGTGAAGCCTCACGGTGTATCTGATTTGCACGTATAGCTGATTCCTGCGCGGCCGACTTCTCGCTTGCCATGTAGGATCTCATCAATGCAATCTCCCGCTTCTGCTCCATGATGGTTCCTTCAGCTTGCCTCATCTGTTGCATCATAATATTCGACTCCATGTCTTTCTTCTCCCCGTACTGAAATGCGTTCATTTCCACCTTGCGCATCTGGTGGGCTTCTTCCTCAAACTTGCGCCATGCCTCAGCCATGTGGTGTTGGTGGTGACTCACTAGATGTCCCGACTGCTTGCTGGCAATCTCGCATCGTCTTTCCAGCTCCTGGATCCGGATGGTGCTTCCATAGTCTTCTTGGTTAAGATTCGCCATTGCTGCCGACATTTCGTCAAGTGTCTTCTGATATTCCCCGATCTCCACCTCCATCTTATTCTTCTCTTTGATCACGGCGCGAAAATCTGCACTGGTGGGTGATTTTGACCTCCCACCCTTCGATGTCGATCTCACGCCCTTCTGCGACGTCCGTGGTGTCGCAGGCGAAGATGATGATCTTCTCGGTGGGGATTCTCTTTGTTTCGACTCCTGATGAACATCGATCTGCTTCCATGATCTTGTGGGAGTGGATATGTCGCTGAATAGCGCGGAACCTCCGCTCCCAGGTTCATCCTGTGAATCTGCAATCACATCCATCACCGCAGGAAGAGCCATCAACCCATTGGATCCCTCTGAGCTGCTGTTCCCAAAAGTTGCAGTACTTGGGCTCGCCGAAGACGCCATTGTACTGTGTATGTTATCGTTCCTTTATTGTCCCTGTACCCGCAATAAACCAGCTAGTCCAGTGTAGAGCTTGTAGTTACGGCTGATAACCTGTCAAGAGACGGCAAGGTGACGTCCCGTGGGACGCTGTGCACCGAACCCTCAAGCTTTAATACCAACCACGTAGAAAGGTGTATACGGACGATGCCGTTATAGCCGAACCCGTGTAAACGTTGTAAGGGAGAAGGAATGATAGTTACAACAGTGGTCCTGACGAATGCAGCGCAAGCAGTTGTTTTCGCTCTTAATGCCGATCACGTAGGTATGCAGTCACACATCAGATCTTGAACCTCAATTGTGTCTTGAGCCAAATGGCGATCAATGGAACTTGGGAAGCAACACCAACAAGGACCTCAGAACAGCTACCCAATTTCGGCACGGGGCCTAGAGGGTTTTAACAGGGTGAGACACCTGAGACACCTGAGACACGCCCCTGTCCCAGCCAACTGCCTCAGCTCCCCCCCACCCTCGGCTGGATGCCATGCAAAATCGCGGTATCGAAACGGAGTTGGGCGAGCCAGTATCGAAACGGAGTTGGGCGAACCAGTACTTAAAAAAAAATCCGAAACCCCACCAGACCCGTTGGGCGAACCAGCAATTTGAAAAAACTGTCCCCTCCAGACCCATGGGCGAACCAGTACTTGCAACGAATTTGAACTAAGGAACCAGTATCTGAAACGGAGCTACGAATCAGTATCAAAATTATTGGTGGACGAGCCCGGCGGGAAGCAGGGATCTGCTCAACCTGTTGCGTCAAAACTCAATAAAAATCAGTCACGTAACTCTTCGTCTTTTTTTTACCTATGTTAGTGAAGCACCAAAAAACTACAACATCTTTTCACTTTTTTCGATATGTTGGCCCCAGCCAGCTGAATATTGGGACAGCTGAGACAATCCTGGAGACAGTAGAGACACCTGAATGATGAGCAGCCCTTCTGTAAACTCTCGACAGCGTGTCTCAAACGTGTCTCAGACCTGTCTCAGCAATAACAAGACAGCCAGCCAAAGATTGAGACATCCACCAAACCGCGAACAGGAGTGGCTCAGGTGCTTTGGCTGGCTGTCTTGTTATTGCTGAGACAGGTCTGAGACACGCCTGAGCTGTTCGACGTTTAGTGGGTGTCTCAGGTGTCTCAGGTGTCTCACCCCTGTCCCAGCCAAATGCCTCAGCTCCCCCCCACCCTCGGCTGGATGCGGTCTGTCAAAAAACATGCAAAATCGCAATTGGGCGAGCCAGTACCGAGCGCAGGTTGGGCGAACCAGTATCAAAACGGGGTTGGGCGAACCAGTATCAAAACGGGGTTGGGCGAACCAGTACTTAAAAACGAATCCCCCCCGGGCCTGCATGTTGGGCGAACCATTGAAAAAAAAAATCCGAAACCCGTTGGGCGAACCAGTAGGGCGCAAAAGGGTGCAACCCAAAAAAGCCTGCAAAAACACACAAAAAACAGGCCAGAAGCGTGGGTGCCAGAGGACACGCTCCCCAAACAAGCAAAAAACAATCAAAAAACAAGCGAAAAGTCAACCGGCTGAAGGGTGCAATCAGAGTGCAATTAGGGTGCAATTAGGGTGCAATCAGGGTGCAAAAGGGCGCGACCCCAAAATCGTGCAAAAACACGCAAAAAAACGCGCCCAGTTGGGCGAGCCAGTGCTAATCCTACGTGCCTGCTCGGCACTCCTAAGTGCCTGCTCGGCACTCCTACTCGGTGCTTGCTCAGCACCTCCTACTTGGTGCTTGCTCAGCACCTCCTACTCGGTGCTTGCTCAGCACCTCCTACTCGGTGCTTGCTCAGCACCTCCTACTTGGTGCTTGCTCAGCACCTCCTACTCGGTGCTTGTTCAGCACCTCCTACTCGGTGCTTGCTCAGCACCACCTACTAGCGCTTGCTCAGCGCTGTTTACGGGTGCTTGTTCAGCACCCCAAAAAATCCCGCCCCCACCCCCCCAGCACCAGCGCCAGACCCTCGTAGTGCTTCGCCAGGATGTTCCACCTCACACGTACGGCGGCCTGACAGGGAAAAAACTTCGGGTTTGGGGGGGTACATGCCAAGCACAATCAAGCAAAATCATGCAAAATCATGTCATGCCAAAATCAAGCAAATGTCATGCCATGCGAAAAACCGTGCAAAACGAGCTATTCCTCCGGTCCGTATATAGACATACGGCCTAGAGGAATAGCGTTTTTCAGCGCAAAACCGTGCGAAACAAGCTCCCCGGCCTAAACGGGCAAGTATACCCGGGGAGAATGCGCGGCCGGGCAAAAAAAACTGGGCCCGTAAAAAAAGAATGGCAAGTTGGGCGAGACAACGACAGCAGATCACGGAGGCCGCGGACGGCGGCGCCCGGGCTCGCACGGAGGCGGATGGTGCCGTCGTGCTGAACCTGCGGCGCGGCCCGGGGGCCTACGCGCTGCTCTCGCGCGCGGACGGGCAGCTGACCCGGGCGGGCCAGCACCCACCTCAGCCTGCGGCCCCCCAGCAAGGACTTTGACTACAACCAGCCCCTCATCCGCGAGGGGCCCAACGACTTCATCCTGCTGCGCAACGGGCAGAAGAAGCTCGTGCGCTCCCTGCAGGGCGGAGAACCGGCTGACCAAGCTGGGCAAGGGCTTCTTCCGCGACAAGTGCGACGAGTACCTGGTCCACGTCCGGTGATCCTCCGGGGCAGAAGGCGCAGCGGGCGCGGGCTACAAGCGC
>CAUJNA010002887.1:0-15930 GCA_963377175.1 Effrenium voratum | reverse complement strand
CCCACACCCTTTGGCGCAGCCAATATAGGATTACCCTAAAGCCTGCACCATTTGGCTACGGAGTTCGCTTTGTGCACTGCTGATAACTTTTGCATACGGGTAATAGCGGGGCCTGCCCCGGATGGGGGGGGGTACACGGCGGGCCGCTTTTTGCGCCGCTGATAACTTTTGCATACGGGTTATATGGGGACCTGCCCCGGCTGGGGGGGGGTGTACGCCAAGCACAAGGAGCCTTGTGGATCCGTTCTTGCGCTGTTGATAACTTGTGCATACGGGTAACACGGGGGGCTTGCCCCAGGTGGCGGGAGCGCACGCCGAGCACAAGGACCTTTCTCGATCTTGCTTCTCGCGCTGTTGATTTCCTTGTTTCAGACGAAGCGGCGAAGCGTGCGCGCAGGTCACCCCCGCGCAAGCGCAGCGCCTGACACGCTCAGTTCTGCGGCTTGCTTGCGCGCTCGGCGCCTTGGCAACTCCACGCTTTGCAGCGTGATTCTGTAGACGCCGTCTACGTGGCGCTTGCCGGCGCGGCCCACGCCCAGGCAAACGCAGCAGGATCAGGTAGACGGCGTCTACGCGGCGCTTGGTCGTCAGCCCGCCGTGGACGCTGAGGATTATGTAGACGCCGTCTACATGGGACTTGCCGCCGCAGCCCGCACCCACCAGCGCAGCGCGCAACGCTACGCAAGCTGGGCAACTCGAAAAAGGACTAGCGCTTCGCAGCGCGACCCATGCCTGCGCAGGCTAGAAGTTTAGCAATGGCAGCCAGGCAAACGCAGCAGGACCAGGTGCTTGGTCGTCCGCCCGCCGTGGACGCTGAGGATTATGTAGACGCCGTCTACATGGTACTTGCCGCCGCAGCCCGCACCCACCAGCGCAGCGCGCAACGCTACGCAAGCTGGGCAACTCGAAAAAGGACTAGGGCTTCGCAGCGCGACCCATGCCTGCGCAGGCTGGAAGTTTAGCGAGGCAAGCAGCTGGCAGCCCAGCTGCCTACGCAAGCTGGGCAACTCGAAAAAGGACTAGCGCTTCGCAGCGCGACCCATGCCTGCACAGGCTAGAAGTTTAGCTATGGCAGCCAGGCAAACGCAGCAGGATCAGGTAGACGGCGTCTACGCGGCGCTTGGTCGTCCGCCCGCCGTGGACGCTGACGATTATGTAGACGCCGTCTACATGGTACTTGCCGCCGCAGCCCGCGCCCACCAGCGCAGCGCGCAACGCTACGCAAGCTGGGCAACTCGAAAAAGGACTAGCGCTTCGCAGCGCGACCCATGCCTGCGCAGGCTAGAAGTTTAGCGAGGCAAGCAGCTGGCAGCCCAGCTGCTTCAGACAGCGCCGCGTTGGTTTGGAACCCGTTCAAGGGTTCCACCGCAAATGGAACCCTAAACCCTAAAAGTCTTTACCTTGGGTGGCTGGGGCGGGCGAACTTGCTACGCGAAGCGAGCGGCTTGGGGGATTTTATCCCCGAGCGAGCAACCACATCTGCACACCCTAACCCCTAAACCCTAAACCCTAAACCCTAAACCCTAAACCCTAAACCCTAAACCCTAAACCCTAAACCCTAAACCCTAAACCCTAAACCCTAAACCCTAAACCCTAAACCCTAAACCCTACACCCTAAACCCTAAACCCTAAACCCTAAGCCCTAAACCCTAAACCCTAAACCCTAAACCCTAAACCCTAAACCCTAAACCCTAAACCCTAAACCCTAAACCCTAAACCCTAAACCCTAAACCCTAACCCTAAACCTAAACCCTAAACCCTAAACCCTAAACCCTAAACCCTAAACCCTAAACCCTAAACCCTAAACCCTAAACCCTAAACCCTAAACCCTAAACCTAACTTCTAATTACTTTAAAATTAATTTAAAAGTTAAAGCCAAAACGGTCGCGCCGGTGCGCCTAACACTGGGGCTTCTCGAAGCTTGTTTTCAAGTTCTGCGTGTGTCTTGCAAGCTTGTAAATCTGCTTCGCTGCTCGAATCCAAGTTCGGGGCCAAAATCGAAAATTTTGCAACGCGCTAAACTTTCGCGCTTCTCAGGCTAGGCCCTTTTCGGCCGCGGCGGAGCCGTGGGCTCGGCGGGGTCCCGCCGCGGGGCTGGTGGCCTAGTGGCCGCGCGTCTGTCTCTGAAGCGGGTGGTCCCGGGCTCGGTTCCTCCCTGGCGCGCGCCGTTGTTTTCGTGGCCCCGCCACGAGATCAGGCTGCCGGGCGCAGTTTTTCGTGCCCCTGCCGTGGTTTTCCACTTCCGGCCTTTCTGATGACTCGCAAGATCAAAGCGCCCCGGCTGTGGCACGGCGATTGGATTTGCTTCTGAAACGCTTCTGAGGGCTTGCGCAAAGGCAAGTTTCAAGCTCGCGCTGTTTCCTCGCAAACTTTCTCTGTAAAAAATTGCGGCTTCAGGTCCGAGATCTGTGGCTTCGGGCAAGGAAGCTGCTCTCTGCCCTTGCCTGCAGCCTGCCGCGGCTTGTCAGCTTCGTTGGTCGCCGCTTGCTGTTGCTCCCGACTTACGTAACTTTGCCGCGGCGCGCGCTTGCCGCTTTTGTGTTGCGCTTGGTTTGTTGAGTTGCGCTGGCCGCGTGTGGAAGCTGGCGCTTGGAAGCGGGTCCTGGGTGGGTGGGATTAAAATCGAAACTTTTGATGAGCTTCGCTTTGAAAAATCTACGGCTTGAAATCTTTGAACCCTAAACCCTAAACCCTAAACCCTAAACCCTAAACCCTAAACCCTAAACCCTAAACCCTAAACCCTAAACCCTAAACCCTAAAACCCTAAACCCTAAACCCTAAAACCCTAAAACCCTAAACCCTAAACCCTAAACCCTAAACCCTAAACCCTAAACCCTAAACCCTAAACCCTAAACCCTAAACCACCCTAAACCCTAAACCCTAAACCCTAAACCCTAAACCCTAAACCCTAAACCCTCGTTTTGCACGGTTTTGCGCTACATGCTATTAGTCCAGGGTCTACATTGATGTAGGGCCTGGACTAATAGCTTTTGGTTTTGCACGGGTTGCCCATGCCAGCCCCCGCTCATTTGATTGGTTCGCCCAACCCGTTGGTTTCCCTAGCACCCCTAACCCAAGGAGCTGAGCAGGCTCCGGGAATTCCCCCCCAGCCTGCGCAATGCCTCGAAACCTTTTTCTCCCAGTTTTTTTCGCTCGATCAGGATCAGGCAATTTTAATTTGAGTGTGATCAAAGTTTTTTTTTTGCGCCAAAACGGGTCCGACCGAGGTTCCCTGGACGCAGGGAGGCCGGGTCGCGCCTGGAACATTGTGCGCACCTACACGCTGACGCCGGGGAGACGCTACTCCTTCGGCTGCCGGCACAGGCTGGGCACGGCCTCCAACTTGGTGATGTACGTCAGCGCGGCCGACAACGACTACGTGGGCGTCACCGGCACCTTCCTCGGCACGCCCTCGCAGGGAGGGTGGAGCACGGCGCGCCTGGACTTCTCGGTGCCGCCGGGCGGAATCGCGAAGCTGCACTTCGGAGCCTTCGGCGGGTCTATCCCCGGGATGGTGCAGCAGTCGGCGGGCACGCTGGACCTGTACAGCATGCAGATCAGGGCCTCGGCCTTCGAGGGAGAGTCGGTCTCCGTGACGGAACTGCTGGCGGACTCGCTGGCCCTCACGGGCTCGGCCACGCTGGACGGGCTCACCGCGCAGGGCAACGTGGGCTGCGACCAGCTGCTGTGCAACGACGTGAACTGCACGGACGTGTTCACGACGGGTGTGGACGCCTCGGGCGCCGTTTCCTGCGCAGCGCTCACCGCCACAGGCACCGTCGCCGGAGCCACGCTGAAGTCCACAGGGGCCGTGTCAGGCAGCTCGCTGAGCATCACGGGCGCGGCCAGCGTGGGCCTGCTGAGCTCAGCCACCGGAATCGCGTTGACCATCAACAACACGGCCAACGCCGGGAACTTCACCACGGTGGGCGACGTGTCCACGGGCACGCTGACGGCCTCGGGCGCAGCAACCGCGGCGAGCTTCGCAGCTACCGGGGCGCTCGCGGGCGCCACGCTGACCATCACCGGGGCGGCCTCCGCGGGCCCGCTGGACTGCGAGAGCCTGGGCTGCACCTTCACGGCCACAAGCGGTGGAGTGTCGACGGGCAGCGTGGTCTGCGGCGATGTGACGAGCTCGGGCACGGTCTCCGCGCCGCAGCTCTTCGCCTCCAACACGCTCATCGTGACCAACACCTCCGACTTCTCGGACGATCTCTTCCTGACGAAGAACTGGGCGGGCTGGAGCAAGCTGCAGATTTCCAACAACAGCGCGGCCTCCGACAGCGGCCCGGAGCTGCGGCTGCTGGGCAACCAGAGCGCCAGGGTCTTCCTGGAGCGGGACGGCGGGACGCACCAGTGCGAGCTCATTATGATCAACGATGAGGCGCTGGTGCAGACGAAGAGCCTCTCGACGCAGCTGTCCTTGACCACGAACCAGAGGAACCCCGGCTGCCTCGTGATCGCGGGCAACACGGGCAACGTGGTCGAGGCGACGTGGCTGAGCAGCAGCTCTTCGACTCCGTGGAGGCCAAGCAGTACAAGCGCCCGGACATGAACGGGGACCTGAGGCTGGGCTTCGCCTCGGACGACTTCGCAGGAACAAAGTGGGGAAGAATTTGACAGATGGTCACCCTCGACTACTCTCACCTCACCAGCATGCTCTGGGGGGTGTGCAAGGGCTTCCAGGCCCGGCTGGACGAGGTGGAAGCCTGGCAGGCCCAGCGGGGGCCGAAGAACCCATAAGAAATAAGAAACATGGCCGACGCCCGCAGGCGAACCATCAAGGCCGTCTACGAGGATCCCCGCACCAGTTTCGGCAGCATAGCGCAGACGCTGCAGCAGGCTCAGGTGCGCGACCCCAGCATCTCCAGAGAGGAGGTGAAGGCGTTTCTGGACGGCCTCCGGGTGAACTAGGACCGGCCACAGAGAGGCTACAACAGCTTCGTGCCTCTGGAGCCCATGAACCAGCTGCAGGTGGACCTGGCCGACATGAAGGCCTTCGGGGGCAAGCCAATACCCCTTCATGCTGGTGGCCATCGATGCGCTGACCAAGAAAGTGGCCGCGGAGCCGCTGAAGGACCGTCTTGCGAGCACCACCGCGGCGGGCATGAAGAAGGTGTTCCAAGCCCTGCCAAGACGGGCTGTCCAGACGTTATTTAAGAACCGGTTCCGGCACGGAGAGGTAATAAGAGCTGACCCCGGCACAGCACGGTTTTTTGGCTGCAAAGTTGGGGGATGCGAGGCTGCATGACCCTACAATTTGCTTGCCATGCGCGACAAGACCAAACAAGTTTGAGCCAAATCGATATGGTTTTTCCCAGAAGAACCATCCACGACCCCAAGTAATTAAAACGTGAACATGGTTGAAACTCAGCCTACCAAGAAGCAAGGACATGATTTCGACATGTCTCATTTCAATTTCTAAAGGTGTGCCTGCGTTATCACTGAAAAGTCCAAGAATGTGATGGTTGGAAAAAAAAGTGGGGGCTAGAATGCAGCAAAAGCACAGCGCCGCTGGCGCAATTTTCCATTTGATCATTGCGCACGCCACCGCATGCACGCATGAATGGCGTACCGCTCGAGCGTGTGACGGGACATGTGTCGAGGGTGCGCTCTTTGAGCAAGAGTCTTTGCTCTGAACACAAAATCCTCATCCAAGTAATTTGCACTATGGCGCAAATTCCGGGGCAAAGTCATGTATATGGCATGCCCCAGCATGTGGCATTTCGGACGAAGATGCCACCTGAAAAGACCGCCCTGGGACGCTTCGCGCGCCAATGTGTCAGCGCACGCACGATACGTGAGATAAGCTCTCTCAAGCTCAGCGCAAGCTTGCGGTGACATGATCCGAGGCTCCTTGGCCATGACTTCCATGCAGGCCAGTGCGCCGATGCACCCTTGACGGTGTGGAGCATGGCCAAACTGACGTGTGACACTTTGCGCCAAGCTTGACGCCCAGAGCAACATATAGCGAGCTGCCGTCGCTGACAATTGTCTCTGTGATGGTTCTGGAAACTTGCCAGGGGCCGGCTGCAAGTACTTCGATGTAAACAATTTTCTCGCAGCACGGTCACGGACGCCTTCGGATTCGCACCAAGCCCTGTACATGTCGTACAGCACTGCTAATCTAGAGTCACGGCTGTTGCCTGCCAGAAAGCCTTTGTCGGTGTAGTCCAGTAGGAGGCTGCAAATTGCGTCTGGGGCCAGAGCCAAATGCGTGATGCGCATGACGTCCGGGTAGATACCTGGGCCGGCGATGAAAAAGCACACAAGGTGTATGTGCTTAAACTTATATCGTTTTTTGTACATACACCTAGGCATAAACACACATGCGCGCATAACATATATATATAGAGAGATCAATGCGTTTTCCGCCAAGTCTCGTGATGGGTCAAAGCCCTCAATTGTTGTCAGGGGGGATCGCCCATGCAATTGTTCGAACTCGTCTTTTGTCACAATCCTTAGGTCGCAGAAAGAGGGGCACCTTTTCAGCCTGTCATCTCAACGCGTTGCATTTGAATTTCCCAAAGAACGCAACCAGATCCGCAGTTTGTTGCTGTCTAGGCTCGGGGTATCCCTTTCGTGAGGTCCATACACAGTGAACAGTTTGTTAACATCATTTTCCTCCAGTGTTGGCCGATCTGTAACCCACCGCAGGCAATCCTTACGATGGGGCCCAGCAACCCATTGATTCGCAACTGCAAACTTGGACACGCAACTCGATTCCAAGGTTCGCAGTAAAAGCAGCACATCTTTTTCCCAGCGTGCCTTGTGAGGTTGAAGACGGCCCTGACGTAATCCTGGTCCATTTGAACTCCTTCCAAAATTGCCCGCCAACCATTTGCCAAAATCGGTTGGCCGGCTCTTTGCATCCGCGCATCATCAAGGGGCGACCCCCAAGGATCAGTGTGTGGATGGATGCCAGCGCCTGTCAGTCACCCTTTTAAACCGCTTCGAAGATGCACAGTTTCATGATACTGCTGATGGGAAGCAGAGCGCGTTGAAGCTCCACGCAACCGCTTCCAGTATCTTTTCTCGGGCACTAGCTGGGGCATACGTAGTGTTCACTACAGTTAACCTAGGCTGTGGTTTGCACCTGTGATGGTCGACATGGCGTCATGCGCACACACACACACACTCACTCATGCACGGACGCAACAGGCGCGCACACACAATCACAGACTCACACACACACACTCACACACTTGACAGGCACGCACGCCTGTGCAGCACGCAGGGCAGTGACACGAATGCATGGGATCGAGAGCACACTTGTGCGCGCGCATGGGTCAGTGCAGCCATGCTGCAGCACCCGGCTGTCCATCGTGGCTGAGGAGCTCGAGGCAGGGAAAATGATTGTCAGCATCTCGAACTTTTGCTTACCTGAGCCGCGTCAACCCGATTAACATGAGCCCGCTAATGACATCCATTCACTGATCAATGAGGGCTGCACGCATGGCCTCACATCCATCCCCGTAAATCCGCAGAGGAATCACTTTGTTCAGATCTACTGAAGGGTCCTAAGTTTCAAGCAAAGGCGAACACCGCAAGATCAGCAACATGAAAAGGCCCAAGGTTCTCCCAAGAACTCATACAGGCTAAGATTTCGTGAGGGAGCAGCAGGAAATGCGGCATGCTGGTTGGCATCTCTCCATGCATATCATCATAGCGGCAAGGGATCTCAATCCTTAGATGATGAATGCTAGCCCATCAAACGTTGAAGTCTTGACTGACAAGGGTCTGAAAAAGGGGAGGCAGCACCTGTCCTTAGCGTGTCAACAAGGAGAAGCATTTCAAGTTGAACCTGTAGCCAACTGACATCTGTCAGAAACCAAACATAGCGTGGGGCAGATTGAGTGTGTCACTTTTTTTTTGTGTGCATGGAGGTGTCGCCAAGCAACTCCAAACCTGGGATGATGTCCATTTCCAAATCACAGGGCCAACGCCCCTTGAAGAAGATTTCGCCCTCAACATCTCTGCAAGTCTCAGCACCTCTTTCCTTAGACAAAGGCAAGTAGCATATTCCACCCTTGTCCTGCGCCAGGTGAAGCTGAGAGGCGGCACCAGCGAGTGCGGCACAGAGTCGAAGCGACCTAGGCAGAGGAAAAACGCGTTAGGTCAAGGATCGTTTTGTTAAGGGGCCCCCGCAAGCCATCGACTGAATGCGGCGAAGGTTAACCTGGCACGGTTTCAACATGGTAAGACAAACCGTCCGTGATTCAGCATTGCCTCTCCCTTGCCCAGCATGTCAAACAGCTCTTCCAGTGTGTCATGGACAAGGGCTCGGATCGATTTCTCCATGGCACTGTTTATACAGGGGTCAAAGGGACATGCGCTGCAAACCTAAAGTATCACGATTTACATGGCTGGGTCGACTTGGGACTTGTTTGAAAAGGGACCTGCGCTGTTGAGTCTGGGGCAAAAAACAATCGGCAACGCCAAATGGGTTGAACGCTTTTTTTGTTGGGGCGAGGCTTGAACATAGATACCTTCCTTGAGACACGCATGCGCCAAGGTATGGCTTTGCTGGAGCTGGCAGACACTGCCACTGGCGCCCATCGCGCAGTTGCTTGGATTTCCGCACTGGTTCGGCCCGCATTGTTGCAGGGTTCCGCGCTGATCATATTGATCAGAAACCCCATGGTTGCAAACTCGATCGGCTGAGGCGTTCAAAGGAACTTTTCTCATTGGGAAATGAACTGCTGGTTGGTTGAGATGTGATTTACATTGTGAACTCGCCCCAGGCAACAGTGTTTGCAACAGACCCAAAGTTAAATGCCATGATCTGATGCGGTGACATCGATCACCAGTCCTGCTCATCATCCTCTGGCCACTCCTCCATGTTAGAAGGCTCACACTTGACAGCCATCGCCGGCGCAGACTTAGCCTTTGCCTTTGATTTCGCCTTGGCCTTGGGTTCCTTCTCCTTCTTCCTTTTTTCTGCAGCAAGTCCTCAGTAAAGCATAGGTAAAATGATAAAGTGCGGATCAAGTGCTTTTGTTCTCAAACAAAACAAGTGCAGCGAAGAGGCGGCGCTCGTGTGCAGTCACTATGGCTTCGGCTTCTCTCACAGTTGCTTGCCAAGCCTACAAGCTCAGGAATTTTGCGTCGAGATGGGCCAGATTGAGCGGCCGGCCGTGCCTCGGCCTTTTCCAGCACAGGCTGGAGCTCAGCAATGAGCTGGGGCAAGGGCTTGGACTGAAAGATCTCGCCGTTGATCCTGAACAAGAACTGAATTTGAACCCCCCCAAAACCAAAAGAAGTAAATGTCCTCTGAACTGCGGATTCTGCAGCCTTGTAAACGCTCCCCAAACTCTGCACAGTGGCCTGCAGTAGCAGCTCTTAAGTGTTCATACTCGTTTGTCACCCACGCCTCTTGGTTGGAGATCCCACTGGCTGTAAGCTTTTGGGCCGCATCCCGAGCTTTGTTTCCAGTGGTCGTGATACTGGCAGGCAGGCGACAGGTTTGACACGTCAAACGGTTTCTGCACTAGGGATGCCACTTTTTAAGTTGCTTCCTGAAGTCCTCGAGCTGTTGGTCTTCAGCGGATTTCCCCTGCCAAGCGATGCAAAGGAGAAAGGTTAATAAGGGGTGAGGGGCCTTGCCATCTTTGATTGCCTTCGCCTTTGGTTTCTTTGTGTGCTTCTCGTTGGCCGGGGCAGGACCAGACATGTCCGAAAACAGAGCTGCTTGGGATGTCAAGTGATCCCCCATTGCTTGGCGACAAGCTCGGTTTGTGCCAACGCTCTGTGTTCCTCGCAAAGAGGTTCCCACAGTGCTGCTCACACCGTCCGTCCGCTCGATGCACTTGAACACCCGGTATATCCGTCTTTTGGCATTTGTGGGATCCTTAGGTCATCAAACATGAGTATTTGGGTGTGGGCCAAAAATAACTACCAGAAAAAACTAATGAATGGACACGTGGTGATGTGATTTGACCCATACCTGTTTCAATCTGCGACATGATTCAAAACTCAATTGCACTGCAGCGGCAACGCAAAGTAAGGAAGAGGCTTGTGGGTGAGGGAGTCCGGCTTGTTCTGAGCATCATGCACGTGTTGGTCGGAACATCTTGTTTGCAATGATGTGGGGCCCTGGCTTTTGACCACCATCTCGAGGAGCCACTTGCGGTCTTCTTCCTTGTGGTACATCTCCTGCGCGGGCATGGTGTTGCAACAAGCCAAACATGTTTGAACCAGGACCTCAAGCTCATTCAACGGCAACTCAATGAACTTGTTCTTGCTTTTGCTTTCGGCTTGCCTAGCTAGTCATTGTGAAACACCGGAGGCACCGAACGATTAAGACGAGGGCCGTGTGTACCAGGACTCAACCTGCATGCTCTCCATGGACGGGTCAAGGAGCCAAGTCTTCAAGAATTCGAACCTGAGTTTGTAGTGCAACACATGTTGGTTCCAACAAATCTTCTTAGGCCAAGACGTTGCGGCAGGGGTTGTGGCGTTGGTCCATTTCTCAAACACCCCCGGCTTCATCGTTGAGCCGGATTTTGACATGGACCTCTTGAGGGCTTCGCGTTGCCTTTTCCTCTCTTGTGTTGGGATGTCTTCCCAACATGTCAGTTGTGAAATTTGCTCTTTCTGTTCGGCTGAAAGAACTTTCACCCGCTTCACACGGCCGCCTGTGTCACGTTCGGCAAGCGGGCTAACCAGCGGAGCGCCCGCCCCGTCGCTGAGGAAGCTCACGCTCTTCAACATCGACGGCGTCCCCGGAGGCGAGGGCGTTGACCTGCACAGGGCTGGAAAGAACGAGGCAAATGATTGGGCCCAAACATATGCACAATTAAGCGGCGCACCCATCCTTTTGCGACAGCTCCTGAGCAGTTGGTAGAAACATGTTGCACACGGATACAGTGCTATTGACTGTCCTCCCACGCACGCTTCCGCGGTGGCGGTGTCTGTGTTGAGTCCTGCGGCGAATGTCGGAACCGCTTGACTGTGATGCTGTACACAACTTCAACATCGGCCTGTGACGGGCTCCATGCGGGCGTAGCGCCCCAAGTTGAATCGCCCCAAGTTGAATCGCCCCAAGTTGAGTCGCCCCAAGTTGAGTCGCCCGAAGAGGGCGCTTCAGGCATGTGGTTGTGCTTGAAGGCGTCGGCCTTATTGCGTGCGCGTGGCATGGCCTTGACTTCAGGTTCATTGTTGGGGTTTCGGGCCTTCGGGTGGGGCATCTCCTTGGCCTCGGGCTTGCCCGCAACCTTGTGGACACCTTGGTAGTGCCACGCGTTGTCCATGTGGTCCGCTTTGGTCTCGGTCTCGGTCTCTTTGTTGTTGTGATTGTAGTTGAAGGTCGCATTGTCCTTGTCCCGGTGCATCCAGGTCTTGCCTACATCTTTGCCCTTGCCCGTGCTCTTGCCCTTGCTGTTGCCCTCGTCCATGGCACTGATGCCCCCAGCGGCCTTGCTGTAGTGAGCGCCCCGGTCGTAGTCTGTCTTGCCCTTTGCCGTGTCGCCGGCGTCCTGTGTGTTGGGCTCCACGTTGCCCTCACCCTTGCCCACGCGCTTGCCCTTGCTGATGCCCTTGCTCGTGTTGCCACCGACGGAGTCGTGGTGGTCGTCCTTCCCCAAGCTCTTGCCCTTGCCAACGCCCTTGCTGACACCCTTGTTGATGCCCTTGCGATCCGCAGTCTCCACGTTCTCGGAGTCCTGGTTGTGGTCCGCGCCCATGTTCTTGCCCTTGCTGATGGTCTTGCCGACGCCCTTGCCATTGATGGAGTCCTGGTTGCCCTTGCTTGTGCCATCGATGAAGTGCTGGTTGTGGTCCGCGCCCGCAGTCTTGCCCTTACTGATGCCCTTACCCTCGTCGTTGGTGGAGTCCTGGTTGTGGTCTGCGCCCACAGTCTTGCCCTTGTTGACGCCCTTGCCCTTGCCGTCCGTGGAGTCCACAGTCTTGCCGTTGCGCTTGCCCTTACCATCCATGTGCACGCCCACGGTCTTGCCCTTGCTGACGCCCTTGCCCTTGCCGTCGATGGAGTCCACAGTCTTGCCGATGCCCTTACCGTCCATGGAGTCCTGGTTGTCCGCGCCCACGGTCTTGCCCTTGCTGACGCCCTTGCCCTTGCCATCGGTGGAGTCCACAGTCTTGCCGAAGCCCTTACCATCCATGGAGTCCTGGTTGTGCACGCCCACGGTCTTGCCCTTGCTGATGCCCTTGCCCTTGCCCTCGAAGGAGTCTTGGTCCACGTTCTTGCCCTTGATGCCCTTGCTGGCGCCCTTGCCGTCCTGGCCATCGGTGAAGTCCTGGTTGTGGCCCTTGCTTGCGCTCTTGCCCTTCCTGGTGCTCCCATCAAATGATGAGTCCTGGTCCGAGCCCATGTTCTTGCCCTTGTTGATGGTCTTGCCGACGCCCTTGCCATCGATGGAGCTGTGGTTGTGGTCCTCGCCCACACTCTTGCCCTTGCTGATGCCCTTGCCCTTTCCATCGATGGAGTCCTGGTTGTCGCCCAAAATCTTGCCCTTGCTGATGCCCTTGCCGATGGCCTGGTCGTGGTCCGCGCCGGTCTTGCCGTCGATGGAGTCCTGGTTGTGGCCCACGCCCGCGTTCTTGCCCTTGCCGCCCTTGCTGCTTGCGCCCTTGACGGAGTCCAGGTTGTGGTCCACGCCCATGCTGATTCCCTTGCCGTAGTTCTCATCGTCAGGCTTGCAGTTGTTCACCCCCCTGCCAGTGCCTTTGCCCTTGGTCGCCGCGTTGACCTTGCCCTTGCTGAAGAGCTTGCCTGCGGTTTTGCCCTTGGAGCCCCCACCCTTGTTGACGTCGCTAGTGTCCAGGTCGTGGTTGCCCTTGCCTACGCTGAGCGTGTTGTCTGCGAGGGTGCTGGCTGTGCTGTGTGCGTCCACACTGTCAGGATCAGAAGCGGTTTGGGAGCTAGAGTCGTCGCGAATCTCGAAGGGCTCGCTCCGCGGCTCCGCCTCAAGGGGGGCGTCCCACTCCTCCCACCGCCCATTGATCCACCCTGCGCAGCGGCGCATGGCGCGCTGCACCTAACAGCAGTGCAGATTTGGGCCTTGCAGCTCTAGAGCACGAGCAACTCCAAGCACTTCCACCTACCCCCCCCCCGGCACGGCACGGCACGAAAATATGTGGTAATAAGATACTGGTGGCACGCCGGGACACGTTCTGGCACGTTTTTTCCAGGGGTCCATTTCTCCTCTCGAACATCCTGACATTGAATGACTTGGCAAGGATGGCACGTTTTTTGAGGGGGGTTACACCTTGTTTTGGGGATTTTTGGGGAGGATCGATGTTGTGCGTCCCTGACCAAGTGGATTGTAGTTGAAACACAACCCTGATTGAAATGAAATGATTAAGGGGCTGGTTAGCGTTTACAGTTTGATCAGGCGTTCAAGCTGCCTCGCCCCAATAGTACTGACCCCTTATCTCACATCTCACACCAGTGTTGAATTGAGGGTTGATGGGAATATGTCTCGGGGGTTTCCGGGTGGAGTTGTTGAGAACAAGAGTTGATTCTTGCTGTGCTTGGTTCGAAAGTGAATATGTCGAGGGTTGCCAGGTGATGAGAACATGCTGGACTAAGGGGTTGACTATCTTGTTTGCGCTTCATGAGTCTGGTTCAAACAAGATCACCCTTCTAGCAAAAACCACTTGTCTCGCATGTCACATCGATCATGATAACACGATGGGCTAGGGGTTGATTCCTGACTCATGTCCTCATCAATTCCGGGAACCTTCAACATGTTCACACCAACGATCAGCTGCCCTTTTCCCCCAAAGTCTGTGCCAAGCCTGGGCCCACTCATCCGACCACGCCCTCCAGGCCGCTGTCGCTGTCATCATCATCGGTGTCCTCGAAGGCCATCCCGCCATCAGCAGGCACTGCTCGGGTGTCGTTCGCCACCCGCTCCTTCACGAGCCGGGCTACCTGGGACGGGCCGCCAAGTGTTGTTTTGGGGCTGGGGAACAACATAGTGGCTTGTTTTCAATGTCAAGGTTGGTTTGAGGGATACCTTGCAACTTTGTTTGGCTGATGGTTTCTCCCAAGGGTATCCCGAGGCTTGAAACATTCCCATACTTGACAAGGTTATCAAGGTGTCACTCAAGGAACCCACAACCTAAATTGGTTTGACATGAGGCACCATTGAGTTCCTTCGAAGGCTGCAAGAAAAGCTGGTGTTCAAAAGCCTCCAATCCCACCTCTTTCAGAAAGACTTCAACCAAACAAGTTTGAGCAGTAAAAGGGTGCTGAACCAAGACAGACAACCGCAGTGTTGTTCTACAGTTAGCATTAGGCCCACATCCAACGATTCTTTGTGGCAAGTAGCGGTGAGTCCAAGTTGACCCGGATAAGCTTGCGTTTGTTTCAAATGCAAAGATCCAGCCTTGGCGTCGCGCGTGCATGTGCATGTGTGTGTGTGTTGTGTCATTCAGGGATGCAATCAACTGAGATCAAAGCAATTCGGGACTTCCCCTTCGAATCCGTATACCGTCTCACAGTCTCGATCTTGAGAAACGACTTGATGCGTTGCAGCGCGTGCCTCTTCACTGGGCATAGGACACGATGCAGTTCTCCCAAGGGGCCGTGCCCCACAGCACCACCTCGCAGAAATGTTGGCGTGGCAAACTTTGAAACACAAGGCTCACCATGAAACACAAGGCTCACTGTACTCAAGCAAGCGACCGGTTTCAGGGTCAAGGACCCGTAGGCCCCCAGCATCACAACAACCCGCTTGGCCCCGTGCTTCAACAGCCGTTTCTGAGCGCGAGTGGCGGATTGCATGCAAAAGCCAAGTCTGTGTGCGCATGTGATGCCCTAACATCAATCTAGCAATGCCCAGGGAACGGTACTGCCAAAGAATACTGCTTTGAGGATTTTCGATGACATAAGACACCCCTTTTCGCCAGTTGTATTCGATCCTGAGCTTCCAAGCAAGACAAACTAGACTGTCAAACGTCAAAGGGGTTTTCACACAGATCTAGACCAAGGCGCAGGTAGGCCAGCCTCCGTGCCAACCGGTTTGCTTCTGTAACACTTCGATATTGTTCGCATCCTGCCATGGGTCGTTCGAACAGGGTTGCGTAGCAAGCCACTGCAATGCGTTTTGGTTCAGGGCGCCTTTCACGTTGCACCAACTACGTTTTGTCGATCCTCTTGACCTCAAATAGCACACACAACACGGACTTGGGGAACCGTATATGTTGCAGCCAAGGGGCAACCACACCCACGAGCTGCATGGCACTGCGTACCAGCAAACACCAGCAGGAACTACCCTCCGAACCTGAATTCGTGATTGAAGGCTTGCTTGACAATAGTAGGCAGAACATGTGTTCGTCCAAGAGGCTACACTTAGGGCCAAGAGAAAGCCGAAAGTGCAAAGGAGGTCCATCTTTCTCGTGTAGGAAGCCTAGGGCACACTGTTTGTCTACACAAGCCGGGCCTTTGACAACAGTGCTAAGCAAGGGGCATCTATGCACCGGCTTTCCAAGCCCCAAGCTTCAGCAGCACTGTGCAACATGTGCACCCCTCCAAGAAGCGACGTGTGTTGGCTCACTTTGCGAAACACACCCAGTTTCCAAGATGCAGGCCTGAGAAAATCTCGCAGAAGTGGATCGATTGCTCTGGAGGAACCTCGCCAAAGCCTGGGCGCGGCGCGGCGCACGGGCAGCTGATCGATGGCCGCTGCGGCTGCATGCTGTCAAGATGCTCGACAAGAGGCACGTCAGGACCACTGCAAGGTTTGACAACTTCATGTTGCTAGCGGTTGGCCCTATATAACTATGGCAAAGGTCCACTTTGAGCCACCTTCAAAACGAGCAAGATTGTCAAGCAACTGCCATATGCCAGTCTGGACCCCTGCATGCAGGCAATACATTTCTAATGCTATCGGCAAGCGCCGGCTCCCCCACCAGCATGCAATTTGTAAACGCGACAAAACGGTAAGCTGCTGCAAACGCAAT
>CAUJNA010002886.1:0-10000 GCA_963377175.1 Effrenium voratum | reverse complement strand
AAGTCCAAGCGAGTGGACATTGAGCCCTCCGGGCCCACAGGCCCGGGCACAGAGCCAACGCGCGCTTGGGACGAAAAGCCCGGCCAGCCTTCTGCCACGGAAGATCGGCACACCCAGCAAGACGCCGAAGACCACTTCTGGGACTGGGCCACCGACCTGGCCAAGAAGGAACAGGAGGGGCAGCAAACTGCAGTGGTGCGCAGCTCTTCCCTTGGGGGACGGCCAGGCCCTGGGACTCCACCCAACATTCCCCCAAGGTTTTCTTTGCCAAAGCCTGTTGCGGAGAAGGAGGAGTACTTCCAGAACTTTGCGCAGGAACTTCGAGACATTGTAGGGACAGGCGTGCCCGGCATTGCTGACTCACCGGAATCCCGCCCGAGCAGCCCTCCACCTCCCCCACCCAAGCGACCGCCAGTCAGCACGGTCCTTATGCCGCCTCCAAAGCCCCCGCCACGTTCTCGCGAGTCCAGCGTCCGCCCAGCAGCTTTGGCGGCGCTGCCGCCGGCTTTGACCAATGCGGAGCGAATTGACGTGCGCGTGGACCAGGCATTCTCTGACTGGGCCAATGACTTTGCAACGGCCAGTGCCGTCAACGCCGTTTCAACAGTTCCTTCTACGCCCAAGGACGCGCCACCGCCTCCTCCGCCGAGGAGGGTGCAAAATCAGCTGCCCCTGCCGCCTCCGCGGCCACCGATCGATAGGCGTGGCAGCAACTCCAGCAAGGCCACGCCGCCTACGCCGCCAGTGCCACCCAGCAGGGGGTCCTCAAACCCCCATGACCTCTATGACTTGCAACCTCCCTTGAGGAGATCCGTCCCTTGGATGCGTTGGATGCATTTGCGTTTCCCGCTTTGCCCGGTAAATGCGCGGTTTGCTGTGGTTCAAGGCGAATTCCGACGGCACCCAGCCGCCTCCACCACCGGAGATGACGGCAGAGCGAAACTCCGCGCTGACACCCCCCTCGCTGGGGTCGGGGTCACAGCAACTTGGCTGAACCCAGGCCGGCAAGGTGGCACGTTCCTGCAAGTTTCCAGAATGCTGAGGCTATCCATGTCCGTGCCGAAGCAGGTGCCCCTGCAGCCGCCTGCTATTCCCAAAGGCAGGAGCTAGTTGGAGCGTGGCTTTTTGGGTCACAGGACATTTAGAAAGAGCCCTGACAGGCGGAACATCGTCAAGCACCTGGGCCGCAGTCCAATGCCCCTAGAAGCAGTGGCTGTGCACTTGGCAATAAGGCAGTGCAGCGCGAAATGACGACTGGTTCAGTGCAAGCTTAGGTATGCCAGTTGAGCTGCCAGGCGCTCTGGCCAGCGGCATGGCCGAACCAAGTGCTGCCATAGCCAGCGCATGCACAGATTATGAAGGCAAGAGGATCACCGGTTTGTTGGCTAAGGTGATCAACAGACGCCACGTGAGAGTTCGTGAGCGCTGCCCAATTTCCGAGTCTGATAGCAGCTTGGCAGCTGACTGGCAGCTCCAGGTGGTTGCATGACCTTGTAGTCTGGTAGGCAGTTGGCAAAATGTGGTCACTTTTGGCAAAACAACCAGCAACTACGGCGCAGTGTAACAGCAGCGATGGCCCCAACGAGGCGAAGCAAACAAGGAACCATGCCCAACACGTGCCAACATTTGGGATCTTTTTCCATTGCTTGGGGCACAATTTTGAACAGCTTGTATTTGCTTTTGACATAGCCAAGTTGAAGCCAAATGCTTTGTGCCGTGGGTCATGTCATGTTGCAGGCAACGCCTCTCCTGCCGTTGTGCCAAGGACGCCGAAATGCGAGCGGGAAGCTCGCCTGCCTGGATGTTGGCAGGCGGGCTGGCCAGAATTGCAGCCAAAGATGGCAGTATTTCTTTTCCTTAGGTGCCAGCTTTACCCTCCCAGAGTCATGCCCGAATTCTAGTGTAATGGAGACAGACGTCGGGGTTTGAAGCCACGCACAACATCAGTCACTGATGGAAACATGTGCGCACAGGACACACCTCCTGTGGAATTCCCGAAGATTCCATGAATGGATGATCAGGCATGACTTTGACAGACCCCTGTACTGTAGCTAGTTTGCTTTGCTGGTCTGCTGTGTAACAATCCTTTCCGATGCCGGAAAATTGCTGAACCGGCGCGCCAACAGGCTGACTTCAGAAGGTTAATTGCGCCAAGAGTGTCCCTAGACCCAAAAAGGGAGGCCAGTTAGATGCGTGCGTTGTGCCCGTTGCCTTCAGAAGCCAGTGATGACCAGAAGTGCTGCCGAGAAATGGCATTCGCAGCACCTGGCCTTGTAGCTCTGACGTCTAGGTTTCCAACTTGGCTTGCTGGCCATGCGTTGAATTTAGGCCAATGGACACCCACCAGCATGCTTTGATTGAACAGAGTGTGCCTGCTGTTCCAGTTGGAAATCTACACGCCAACTCGGGCTTAGTCCCTTGGTTGGGCTTGTCAGCGCCCTCAACATGTCCGCAGGGCACTTGTCATCGTAGATCGTTGCAAAGCTTAGCGTGCTTAAGAAGATCAGCACGTGCTACGGCAGAGCATGGCGCCAACGAATGTGTTGTGCTAGCGGATGGATGCCTGCTTGCCGTGGCAAAATGCAACCAATGTCGTGCTTGAGATGCTGTCGCATTATTAGTTTCCACATTGGGCTCACTTTTTGCTTCTTGCGGGGCCCATGCTTCAGCACTCACACGTGTCTCACCTAATTCCGCAGTCTTCACATGTGGCAGCACCTCAAAGGGGTGAGGCCTGAACTGCAGATCCAAGACGCGGGGAGCTCAGTCGCTGCTCCACAAAGTCTTTGTGCATCTTGTGCTGCAGTGGCCCCCTTCATACTGAGCCCAACTCTTGAAGTCTTAGGGGTTGTTGTGGTCATGTACCTGAGGATTGAGGGGGGAGTTTGATGGTCAAATACTGACGCCAGTCGCAACAGCAACTGTTGTTGCCAGATTCCAGCCGTGCAAGTACAGTCTGTGCTTAGGTGGATGCTTTGACGAAGGTCCGTCGCAAGGAGAAACTGGCTGCGTGTGGCGAGGTGCAGATTGGGCTGACTGGAGAGGCATTTGAACGTGAGAAGCCATAGCAGGGCCCGAGTGAAGGGTGGAACATTTGTTGCTTGATGGACATGGTCCGTTCCCCGCATTGGCTCAAATTGACGCCTACGGCACGCAGCGCCAATGAGATTCTAGCCTGACAGAGCATAGGTGATCGCCGAGTACCCTTCAGACTTTCAGAAGTTGGTTGCCACGTCACCTTTGCCAGAGAGCCCTTTGGCGACTTTGCAGTATGCATGCACTTGGCAAACACGTAGCCCCACTGAACCCAGGTTTGCCTGCGGTGTTCCTCGAGCATGAGCCTTGAGCCTGTCAACTTGTTTGCCCCAAAGTTTGACCAGTGCTTTGGGCATTTTACCTTTCACTCATCTTAGTTTTTCAAAAGTCGCCTTTCATTTCCCTTTTCTTGCCGCCCATGGCCTTGGCTGGCTTCTCTCCATGCGGCTCTGGGCACTTGCGCCGCTTCTGCCGGCATGGGCGGGGCCGGTGCCGCGGCACGAGCGGAATTCTGCCGTGCAGAAGGCGACGGTCCCGTGGAGAGGACCCCTCACTCCAGATTCGTTGGAAGAGATATGGACAGGGGCATCGGGGCTCTATATTGTGTATTGGCGTGCGTGGGATATTTGAACATGTGGTGCGACCACTGCCAGGTGCAGGAGATGTACAAGCACGCCTTTGAAGCTTGGCCAGTATTTGCTGAGCTCGGAACCTATGGGCAGTGCCCGAGAGCCCTGATGCCTGATTCAGTCAAGCATCAGAGTAAAGCTTGTTTCTACATTTGCAGCCGTCAGGGCGAAACGGCAAGTGTCGGTCGCTTGCAGATGCTCCAGAACAAGCAGGGCATGCTTGTTGGTCTGACCTGCCGCTTCCGCGTTTACACCAGGTGACTCCGTGGCTCCAATGTGCGAAGGGGGGGGTGTTCGCATGTTTTCCACTGGGAGCCAGGGGCTTTGGGCCAAGGACTCCTACATGACCCACGCCTTCCCGGCAGATGAGCTGCGGCCTCTGACCTGCGATGGCCGTCTCAAGCGGGAGCGCGGGGACCTCGACGCAATGCTGGGGAACTACTCCATGCCCCTCGGCCGACGGGCGAGAGGGTTTGGGACTGAAACGTGGGTGTTTCTTTTGTCGGTACCCAGGTTCGAGCTGCTGCAAAGGGAAACCTGTTGAAAAAAACAACTGCAGGGGTCCGCAGTTTTGTGTCCTCCCCTTCGCATTGAGGACCCTCATTGACGCTCTGGACTCGCTGGTGATTTTCAAGCGCAAGACAGCCTTTAAGGCGAGTCCCGTGCATCCTAAGGCACCCAAGGCTAGATTGGCCGGCAGTACAGTGGAGGTGTGTGCCACTTGCCACTGGACGAGGAACTTGGGGCATGCTCCTTTGTGGCTATGAACTTAATGGGCAACATCCGCATCATTATGCCTTGGGGACCATGTAGTTTCAGCATGTTTCAGCATGAGGCCTGTGATCCCTTCGCGGCCCCGCTTGCCAGGTAGCAGTTTCTTACATTGGTGACAATGTGCACTTCAACAAAGATATTGAAGTGAGCACCTTCGAGGTGAACATCCGCACCTGGGCCAAGGTTTTGCGATTGCCATGCACAATGTTCAAGCCTGCCGGCAAGATCACTTGCGATTGGCGACCAGCCCGTTCTCAAGCCAAGGCATCCTTGGTGGTCTGTTGAGCGGACACCAACATGCGGTGAAACTGCTTCCGCGGTACAAGGGGGGACTGTTGGACAAGGCCAGCAACCAGCCAAATCAAACTCGGCGGGTAGGGCTGCGCAGGGCTTGCGTGTGGTTCTTTGCGGCCATGGGGCAACTCAGTTTCCAAGGCATGACCTTGTTGGTGCCCAAATGGACACCCCCAACCAGTAAGCATACCCAACAACCATGTTCATACGTTCCTCACAGGCAGGGTATGTCAATTCTTACGTAGGAAGCAAGCAATTGTTTCGACCCTTGAGCAACCTTTGCCCGTGAGGCGCTCGACTTGGGAGACCGCCTGCTGCGGGCATTCGACACGCCCACGGGCATGCCACGCTCGCGGGTGAATCTGCAGTCTGGCATTCCCAAGGTGCCTGGACTATGCCATAGTGAGAGAGCACGTAATTAGGGGTAAACCAAGCTGGGCCATGAAGGTCCATCAAACATGCACTCACCAAAGCAAGCTCACATGGGGGGAAACGAAGCTGACCCGTGAAGGACCATCACACATGTACTCATGAAAGCAAGCTGGCATGGGAAACCTGCACCCAACAAGGCAAGCTCGCATGGGGTAGACCAAGCTCACCCATGAAGGTCCATCAAACACACTTATCGAAGCAAGCTCACATGGGGGTTATCCGCGCTCACCCGCAAAGGCCCATCAAACACATGCGAACGTCAAAGCAAGCTTGCATGGCTGGCGGACTTTCTGAGGCAGACGTTGGTGAGGTACAGCGATTAGTGCAGCAGAGTGTTTTGTGTCAGCTTCGGCGTTGACTCGTCAGCTTCGGCGTTGGCTCAGGGTTCCTCCTCCACGGTGACCATTGCAGAGGCCGGGGCTGGCGATTTGTATGAATCTGTGCAGACCGGTAGGCACCAAGGGTTCAAAGCTTGGTTTAGCCAATTGTTTGCTTGGCCGGAAAGCTGCGCTGCAGAACTATGCGAGGCTGGATCCTTCTTGCTGGAATTTGGCATGTTGTCCGTGCTGTCCGGGCAGAGTCGCTTCTATCACTCGGCGAAGCGCTCGCTGGTCTCCTTCTGGGGTTTCTTGGCCTTGGCGATGATTTTGGACCCGTTTCCATCCTAGTAGACGGGGTTCTGCGATTGCAGTTGCTGGGTCAAAGCGGCATTGAAGGCATTGATTTGAATGTGTATTATGTGTCTTCAACTATGCGGATAGATATGACTCGGCTCAGAAACCAGCTGCAGTCTGAGATGCGCCGCGCAAGTAATGGATTCTTAGCCACAGTAGGTAGAAGGGGAACCCCCACAAACCTTCTTTGGAATGAGCCTGGATTTCGACAGCATAGCAACCCAAAGTTAATCAACTCCTCATTGATCCATGCGATGTGCCCCCTTTGAGTAGTAAGCACTTCTCTGTTAGCATTTTGCAGGTTGGCCACTCTGGGGTAGGAGCCTTGGTCCAAATTTTTAGTAGTGTACGGGAGCATCATCGGGCAAACCAGTTTTTCCACGAAAGAGTAGGTGACGGAACCTTTACGTGCCATGCCCGCTTGGGGGAAGGCAATTCTTTGAGCGTGACACATCTGGATTTGGGGTACCTTGTTTGGCTGACCTCCGCCTTGGTCGCGAGGTCGGCGCAATGTGCTGGACTTGGTGGGCACCTCCATCGATGTCAACACGGGCAACTTTGTGGACCAGAAGAGCACCACTGGACCGGGGACCCGCCCTCAGTCGCCATGGGGCTACCGTAGACCCCAAGAAACTGGGTGTGGTACACCAGATTCAATACCAGCCAGTGGTTTGCCGGCCACTTCTAAAAGTCGAGGCTCAGTTTTTCCGCCAGCTTGGCCGGGTTTCTTTTTTTTCCGTTTTCGCCGGCTGAGGCAGGATTCTTTCTTCGAGTACCTGCTGAAAGGCTACATCCTGTTCCAGGATCTGGAGCTGCTGGACATCTTCCTCAGCGCCTATGCGGCGGCACGGGTCCCGACATGGAACTGGTGGTTTCCTTTTGGTTTCTTAGGCTCCCTAACAAGACACACCACTGGCCGAGGTGGAGCAGCACCACACCTTTGAAGGGTTCACCTACACGGTGGCTCCTTGGCAAGAAAGGGACGGCGGCCCTCCGGCTTGAGAGACGTTGCATGGGGTGGGCTCGTGCGGGCGGCAGATTGTTTTTTCTGCCAGAAAAGCCGGGAAAAATAGAGACTTGAATTGCAAGGACATGAACAAGGGTTTGATGGTGAACACGCACCTCTCGCCGCTTGCGTGCGTTTGGGCCTCACTGCAAGTGCTCATCGGAGATGTCGCCAGTGGCTTGCGGTCTGTCCTGCTTTTTTTGTTTTTGATTTTTTATTTTTTTAGTGGTTGGGGGGGATTTTTTTTTTTCTTTTTTTTTGTGATAATTAGTTTTTTGGATTTATTTTTTTTGTTTGTTCTTATATTGTTGTGTTATTTTTTTGTTTTTGTTGTCCTGTACTGGCACCTCGGTATTTCAGAGCTCAATTTTCTGTTTCTTTGGGCAGCCTTTTGGAGGCCTGTTGCAGCAACGGATTGGGAAGGCTGTCTTGCAAGAATGGCCTGCCCCCGGATACAGGGCCTGGTCTGGCTTTTTGATAGCCTGCAGGTACAGCCTGTGGAAGAAGCACGATGCATTGCCAGAAGTCTTTGACACACGCGCCGAGAGCCCTACACAAGCCAGGCTCGCCGCGCACTGCGCCATGGCGCATCCCTTTTGCATTGGCCAAGTTATCGAGGTGCTAGATGCAGAAGGCGTCAAAGGCATGAAAGGCTAGCCAAGAAGAAATCACGGTCTCGCTTATTCGGAGTGTTTCAAAGTTTCGCGTCGTTTTGACAGGGACTCGCCGCTGCGACCGGAGCTCATTGAAGCGATTTTCTACCTCTCGCTGGCGCTGCCGGGGGATGCGATGGTCTTCGAGATGGCGGGAGGGGTTGTGGGGGATCCTTCCCTTGTTGTGTAAAGTCTCTCTTTCAATACCTTCATGTTAACTTGGCCAAAAGAAGGCGAGCTTGGGAACAGTATAGATGCCTGTCATCGAATTCAGCATTTGGTGCCCAGTCCAAATCCATCGCGACGGCCATCGACGAACAGAGCCGGGTGGCGTGTGGCTTTGCGTCGGTGGCGGATGTCACCACCAAAAGGCGCATGTCTTTTGCGGGGCAGGGCTGGGCTCCTATCTAGCAGCCATTCAGTGCACAGCCGGAGAGCAAAGCAACAGGAGCTAGCAGCAGTTTTGGCGCTAGCAGAAGATGTAGCGGAGAAACCACAGAGAACGCAAGGCTGCCCAAGATAGCTGGTTTGCCAAATTGACTGATCACACGGCGCAAGATCAGATGCTTCAGTGCCCTGTCATCCCATACAATAGCACGACATGGTCAAATAGAAGACACGGATGGTACGAAAGCATGATTTTTCAGGCGGTGGCCAGGTCTTAAACAATCAGAAGGGGGCAAGACGCTTGCGGTTCTTTGCTTTTGCCATAATCCTTGAATCATGTCATCGAAGGGGTTGTCAGGGGCCCTCTATGGCTTGGCACCGGCGAGGCTCGACAACAGGATGGATTCTTTCTTCCTGTCTGAGACGCTGGTGTACCTGTACCTGGCTGTTGCACCGCCAGAAGCTGCTCAGCCGCGCTCAGTTTGTGGCGGTCACACCTACGACATGTCTTTCCTCCGGGCTGAGGATCTGGCGGCCGCGTTGCCATGGCCAATTGGCGCCAGCATCTTCACCACAGAAGGCCCCATCTTGCAGTTTTGCCCCGATGGCTTCAGGGTGTTGTCCAAGGGTTGCCCGGCCATGGGTGCAAGCTGAGCGGTTGAGCTGATGATGCATGCCTTGAAATCCCGCGCTGCGGCGTTGGATTCGCATCGTTTTGTGGCTCAATGCAACCTGCCAGGCCACATCTTTCCACTGCAGGGCCTGCCACCTGGTGCCGACATCCAGACCGTTCAGCGCAGTCAGGAGTGATTCTGGGCTCCTTGTTTCTTCTTCGGCCTTTGTGCTTGCTCAGCGCCCAAATCTTGAGAAAAAGGCACTACGCAGTCACTAGTTGCTCAACGGGCATGGCACGCGGGCTCCATTGGTTGCGCCGGGTGTTTAATGTCAGGATCTTTTTCCCTCGGCCGCGCTGGCCGCCCCGATGCCAACCTGCGAGGCGGGGTATCGCAGTTTCAGCTCTTGGGACGGCCAGCGTGTGCTGATCGTTTGGACATGGTCGAAGTTGGTGAGCAATTTGACTGGATAGCATTGCAGCATCCTCCAAACTAATGGTTCATGAAAATGATGTCCGCCATAGGGTCCGTCATACTCATGCAAGTGTTGTTTTTTTCTTCACGGAGGGTGCAGTTCACCCGAGGTGCTCTCGCCCTTTGAGCGTGTAGCAGTGCAGCAGCGATGCCGCACAAAGTATCTGCTAACGCCTAGACAGCCGGCTGCAAGAATGCACTGCGAGCCCTTTGCAGATTTGGTTTTGGGCTTTTCGCAGCGTGACACCATGGGATGCGGCTCATCGTGCGAAGCTGAGGCTACCAGATGCAGATGGCCGCCGAGACCACACGCCGATGCCGACCGCAAGTGGCAGGGCACCCAAAGAGATGAGTCGTTCGCAAGCGCAGGGGGTCAGCTGGCTATGAAATGCCTTCAAGAACAATACGAAGTCAGATCCTCCCACGCATTTGCTCTGCGCTGTTTGGATTGACCTGGCCTCAGCCTCAGGTGAGCCACAATCAAAACCCGGGTGGATGAAGGTTAGTAAGGGACAATCCCAACCATAATTAGTTGCGGCCGCCTTCTTAATTCTTTACATGGTTCTGGGTAGACCATTTTAATACCGGATTTTGACTATGACTCAGGTGACGCTCCTTGTGTGGTCAGATGGCGCCTTCACGGACAATGCCATGCACATCACCGGCCTGGCTTCCTCTTTGGGCAGACCTGTGCCCGTGCGGAGGCCCAGGCATGCGGCCGTGTGCCCTGCATCCTTGGTCAGGCGGTGAGTGACCCAACAAACGGCACGAGTATTGCACAAGTCTATTGACATGCGGATGCTCGCTAGCACTGACTTGAACAGGCCTAGCGTGGGCAATACCTCCCACCTGCCAGTTGCAGAGGTACATAATGATTTTGATTTGCGCACTGTGTCCAAGGCACTTCCTTTTCTGCATGCGCAGCTGCAGAACGTTCGCTGCTCGGTGTGGGCGCATGGCCGTGTTCTGTTCATGGAAGTGACTGATGCCTCTTTGCCGTGCCCCTTGCCCACTTGCCAGGAGGCTG
>CAUJNA010002885.1:0-15967 GCA_963377175.1 Effrenium voratum | reverse complement strand
GTTTCTTTTGAATTAGTTCTCACAGAGGAGAGGCCCAACTAAGATGGACTTGCCGGACCCATCAAAAAATGTTCTGATTCGGGTCACCCCAGAACCATCCCCATCCAGAACCCATAAAACAAGTTGGGCCCCAAAAAGTAGACAAGAGGCCCAACTAAGATGGTTTGTGGGACCCATCAAACAAATTGGTCTGATCCGGGTCACCCCAAAGCCCATAAAACAAATTAGACCACCCCAAAAAAGTGGCAGGCCCCACCAAACAAATTTCGTTCGACTCAATCTGTAGTGACTTGCGGGACCCATCAAACAAGTTTGTTTCGGCTCCGGCTGCCCCAAACAAACTTGTTTGAATAACCAGATCGATGGCCCAACTCAATTCTTTGTTTCCCCAATCTCTCGTGAAGAGGCCCAAACTCAAAACAATTGAGGCACCCTTCAAGTCGGTTAGGCCCAATCAAAGCAACTCGCCAAGCCAGCCAAGTTTCTGGGAGGGAGCAGGACGAAGCCCAAATCTCTTCCTTGCTTGGTTGAGGCAGCGCAAGTGCTGTGCATCAGAAGTTCCATTTGTCTAAGGCCCCTTCATCAACCATAGACTTTGAAAATCGCAACGTCTCACCACTTTCTGATTTTTTGATGTGTGCCTCGGCTGAAGGCAGTGAAACAATCGCGTGCACATGAGATGGATTGACAAGCACGTTCATGGTAGCAATCTGGGATGCCTGATCTCGATCATTGGCCTCATGCCTTGGACAGCAACTCGATTGCAGGACTTGGCTTCCGGAGCGCGTTGCCAAGACACTTGGACGAATCTGCCCAGATCTTGAAACTTCTCTCCTGGCATCGGTCGGGCTGAGGAACTATGGGCAAATTTGGGGGCTCCAGTTGCAAAACAAGTTTGTTTGTGAAACGGATCCTTGTTTTGAGAACAAGTGAGCATGCATGCGTGCAAAGTCCACTTCAGCTTGCGTAGCCAAGAGCCTCAATCCTCACGACCCCGTTTGGCCGAAAGCCTCAAGACGCTTTTCAATTAATTGAATCACCCCAAATTTGATCTGTAGGTGGGCTTCTTGAATTCGGCAGCGTGTCAGACTGAGCGGGGTCCTCATCACTTGTGTAGGGCAGCTGCGAGTCAGCCCACACCTGCCCGTGCGCGAAACAGTGAAGGAGCTTAACATGCACCGAAGCCTCAGTATTCTCAAATGTCATCGGAAGCGTTTCCGCGTTGTCCATGGCCCCCTGGTGAGACAAAGCCCAGCTATTTTTTTTCCCCTGTCGTAGCAACTTCTGCAATTTTTCGGTTTGCGAGGTCACCCAGGCTTTGACGTCAAAGCCAGGGTACGTGGGCAGTTCGATGTGCGATTCCCTCAAAAGGCCAAGCAACGCGTGCAGGGAGTCCCGGACTGTAGCTTTGGTCCAAATTCTTGTTCGGCAATTGGCTTCTAGCGAGCTTGCCGCCTCCAGTAGCGAGTAAACCTGCTTTCTGCACTTTTTCGGCCTCAACGACGAAGATTGCAACAAGCTACCTGTTTTTGAGAGATACTCCCCGCCGTCTTCCCTTACGAAAGTATCAAACATAGCGGTGGCCAGTCTGACAACAGTCTCTTTTCGAACTTCTCGTGCATGGTTCCTATCCGGGTCCATGCTGCTCGACGTGCCTGAGCCAAGGATCTGGCGCAGCGCCGGGCGGGCGAGCTGATCGATTGCTCAATGCAAAAAATGAAAAAACACTCTTCCTGAAGGGCGTCCCCAAAGCAACATGCGTTGTTGCAGCCATGCTTCCAAGTCAATCACACCCTTTAAACAGCTGTTTGTTTGTGTACAAATATTGGGCCTGTTGAAACTTTAGCCAGCTTGAAGGGGACGAGTTTGATCGATCGACGGTCCTCATTGTGAAGCACTAGGGGTGCCTGATCGTGATGTTTGAGCCCCTGGATCCTTTTTCAAAACATGGTTTTCCCTCACATATATATATATACACCTATAAAGCAGGTATGGGGGTGGCAAGATATGCATTTGAAACACCAGTTTCGTTTAGCGCAGCCATGAGTTGCCCGCTAGGCGTGCGCAACAGCGACGCCGTGTAGCGAAAGCAAGTTTGTTTACTTGAAAGCAAGCTTGTTCGCCTGCTGGCACACTGACAGTCCATGCGCAGATCAGGAAGCATGTAGCTTGCGTGCCTTGCCCGCAACTGGCCTGCCCGGGCCATGTGGCAATAAGAGCTGGTTACGGTAATAAGAACTGGTTCGGTAATAAGGTCTGACTAGCCCGTCTTGGTGGGGGTGCCGGCCAACGTGTACTCCGACGACGGCTCCGAGTTCAAGAGGGAGTTCAAGGAGCTGATGGATTTCTGGGACGTCGAGAAGCACTTCGTCCTGAGCATCAATGACGTGCCTGAAGCCTGGGAGCTCTACAGCAGGGCAGGCTCCATCACAAGGCTGTGCTCGGGCAAGAACGGCTCCAAGCCAGAGCTGCTGGTAGTGCACCGGGGCAATCCTGCTGTGAGCGCAGGAATGGGTGGAGCAATCCTGTTGCCAGCGCAGGATTGAGGCTGCAATCCTGTGCCCAACGCAGGATTACCAGGCCCGCGCCAGGCCCCAAGCCGACTTCGGAGCGAGGTCGGATTTCCGACTTCGGTGGAGAGAATTTTGGCTCTTAGACCGAAGCCGCGGAGCTGGTTTCGCTTTTCCAAGCCTTTTTGCGCACTTTTCGGCCCCAAAGAGAGCGGTGACGAAGCGGTGACATCGCGGTGAGAGCGTTTTTGGGCCAAAAAGCGCCGTTTTGGGATGGTAACAAGAGCCGATGGTGAGATGGCTTCGGCGTTGGTCTCCGGAGCGACGTTTGGGAGGTTCGATTCCACCCCGGTACCTCGGCGGGCTGACGTGTTAGAGACCGGTGACATCGGCGGTGACTACTTCAGCGGGCTGCCGTGTCATGTGGGAGAACCTCGGCTGGCTGACGTGTTATGTGGGAGAACCTCGGCGGGCTGCCGTGTTAGACACCGGCGACACAGGTGGTGTACCTCGGCAGGCTGACGTGTTGGAGACCGGTGACATCGGCGGTGACAAGCTCAGCGGGCTGGAATTCGCAGGCTTTTCGGGGTAGAAAACACCTGGAGCCGGTTTTCGGCGGAAAACGAGCGAATTTGGAGGCCCAGGCAGCACATTTGACGCCTGACACGAAAAACGCACTTTTCGGAGTTCGCGGTATTGCAAGAAAGGATCTGCAAGGCTCCTTGTGCTTGGCGTGTACCCCCCCCCAGCCGGGGCAGGTCCCCGCTATTACCCGTATGCAAAAGTTATCAGCAGTGCAAGAAGCGACCTACAAAAATCCTTTTGCGCGGCGTGTACCCCCCCCCAGCCGGGGCAGGTCCCCGCTATTACCCGTATGCAAAAGTTATCAACAGTGCACAAACCGACCCCCACATGGAAAAGGTGTACGGTTTAGGGTAATCCTATACTGGCTGCGCCAGAGGGTGTGGGTCGTCGTGCCACTTGCAGTGCCGCACAGCGGTTGTCCTGCTAGGCTTGACCCTAGCAGGCCCTCAGATTTGCAACGGCGTCTCAGCTTGACCTCGAGCCCGGCGGCTCGCATGCCCATGTATATGGCCAGAGGCACGCTCGCCTGTTTGGGGTTTAGGGTTTAGGGTTTAGGGTTTAGGGTGTGCAGATGTGGTTGCTCGCTCGGGGATAAAATCTCCAAGCCGCTTGCTTCGCGTAGCCAAGGTCGCCCGCCCCAGAGGGTTCCATTCGAGGTGGAGCCCTTGAACGGGTTCCAAGCCAACGTGGCGCCGTCTGAAGCAGCTGGGCTGGCAGCTGCCTGCCTTGCTAAACTTTCTAGCCTGCGCAGGCGTGGGTCGCGCTGCGAAGCGCGAGTCCTTTTTCGAGTTGCCCAGCTTGCGTAGGCCGCAGGTTCCACGCGAGCGCGTCGCGCGCTGCGCTGGCCTGGGTGCGGGCTGCGGCGGCAAGTACCATGTAGACGGCGTCTACATAATCCTCAGCGTCCAGAAGGCGGGCGGGTGACAGAGTGCGTGGAGTTGCCGGGCCACTAAGCACCGCGTAGATCCTGCTGCGTTTGCCTGGGCGTAGGCCTCGGCGGCAAGCACCGTGGTACATAATCCTCACAAAGTGGCCGCCGCCTGCTTGCTTTCCCACGCAGGTGTGAAGGCGCCAAGACCGGCTGCCCAAACACGCGCGGGCCAAGCGCAAGCAAGCCGCAGAATTAAGCGTGTCAGGCGCTCCGCTTGTGGGGGTGATCTGCGCGCACGCCTCGCTGCTTTGTTTGAAACAAGGAAATCAACAGCGCGAGAAGCGAGATCGACAAGGGTCCTTGTGCTCGGCGTGCGCTCCCCCAGCTGGGGCCAGCCCCCCGTGTTACCCGCGATGCAAAAGTTATCAGCAGCGCAAGAAGCGGCCCGCCGTCTACCCCCCCCAGCCGGGGCAGGTCCGCTATTACCCGTATGCAAAAGTTATCAGCAGCGCAAGAAGGCAGGTCCCGCTATTACCCGTATGCAAAAGTTATCAGCAGAACACAAAGCGACCTCCGTAGCCAAATGGCGCAGGCTTTAGGGTAATCCTATATTGGCTGCGCCAAAGGGTGTGGGTCGTCGTGCGACTTGCAGAGCCGCACAGCGGTTGTCCTGCTAGGCTTGACCCTAGCAGGCCCTCAGGTTCGCGCTGGCGTCTCAGCTGGCCCTTGATCCTCGTTTGTGGGGGGTGTTGCATTTTTCTTCTGGAAAACCTAAAAAACTCGAAGTTTTTTGCTTCGCTTCTGAGGTTTTAGCAGGTTTTTTCATGGTTTCCGGCTGCCAACTCTAAAAAACTCGTCGTTTTTTTGGTTTTTTTGCGCTCGCTGCGATAAATCGGTCTTTCTTTCAAGCTGCGAGTGGCAAACTTCTTGCGTTTGAGCTACAATGTTTCGTTTTTACGTAAGATTTAATAAAGAACGGCAAGCTTCAAAATCGTCGGCCGATCGAAGTCGTCGATTTCCTATTAACCTGTCTATTAAGAAACGCATTTTTTAGTCGATCTGCGGTCATCCGGACTTTTGCACTCGAATTTTTCCAATTTTATGCAGCCGACCCGAACTCATCGATTTCCTAGTAAACTGTCTTTTAAGAAACGCATTTTTTGGTCGATCTGCGGTCGTCCGGGCTTTCGTGGTCACATTTTTGCAAAATTGGGCAGCCGACCTGAACTTGTCGATTTCCTATTAAACTGTCTATTAAGAAACGAATTTTTTGGTCGATCTGCGGTCGTCCGGACTTTTGCAATCACATTTTTACCAATTTTGGGCAACCGACTTGAACTCGTCGGTTTCCTATTACACTGTTTATTGAGAAACGCATTTGTTTGGTCGATCTGCGGTCATCCGGATTTTAAGCCTCATTTCGGAGCTCCAAGGCTCAAAAACTCAAGGTTTTTTTGCGGTTTTTTTGCCGTTCAAAATTTGCTGGCCCTGTCGTCATTTCCGGGTTCGAACCGTGGAAAACTCAAGGTTTTTTGGGGTTATTTGTTTTTTTGGTTTTTTGGTGTTGGCTTGTTGGTGTTTGTGTTGGTACGTGTGTTGGTTGTTTTTTTGTTTTTTTGGTGTGGGGTGGGTTGGTATGGTGGTGGTTTTTTTTTTTGTTTTTTTTTTTTTTTTTGTTTTTGGTTGGGAGTTTTTATTTTGTTTGTGTTTTTGTGGTGGTTTGTTTTTGAGTTTGGTTTGGGTGTGTTTGTTGGCTGTTTTTGAATTTGCAAAGTGAACCCTCTCGGCACTTTGGCTGCGCTGACCTTCAAAAAATCAAGGTTTTTTGCGTTTGTTTTCGGCCCTCGATCCTCGTTTGTGGGGAGTGTTGCATTTTTCTTCTGGAAAACATAAAAAACTCGAAGTTTTTTGCTTCGCTTCTGAGGTTTTAGCAGGTTTTTCATGGTTTCCGGCTGCCAACTCTAAAAAACTCGAGGTTTTTTTTGGTTTTTTGGCGCTCGCTGCGATAAGTCGGTCTTTCTTTCAAGCTGCAAGTGGCAAACTTCTTGCGTTTGAGCTGCCATGTTCCGTTTTTACGTAAGATTTAATAAAGAACGGCAAGCTTCAAAATCGTCGGCCGATCGAAATCGTCGATTTCCTATTAACCTGTCTATTAAGAAACGCATTTTTTAGTCAATCTGCGGTCATCCGGACTTTTGCGCTCGAATTTTTCGAATTTTATGCAGCCGACCCGAACTCGTCGATTTCCTATTAAACTGTCTATTAAGAAACGCATTTTTTGGTCGATCTGCGATCGTCCGGGCTTTCGTGGTCACATTTTTGCAAAACTGGGCAGCCGACCTGAACTTGTCGATTTCCTATTAAACTGTCTATTAAGAAACGCATTTTTTGGTCGATCTGCGGTCGTCCGGACTTTTGCGCTCGCATTTTCCAATTTTATGCAGCCGACCCGAACTCGTCGATTTCCTATTAAACTGTCTATTAAGAAACGCATTTTTTGGTCGATCTGCGGTCGTCCGGGCTTTCGTGGTCACATTTTTGCAAAATTGGGCAGCCGACCTGAACTTGTCGATTTCCTATTAAACTGTCTATTAAGAAACGCATTTTTTGGTCGATCTGCGGTCGTCCGGACTTTTGCAATCACCTTTTTACAATTTTGGGCAACCGACTTGAACTCGTCGGTTTCCTATTACACTGTTTATTGAGAAACGCATTTGTTTGGTCGATCTGCGGTCATCCTGATTTTAGGCCGCCAAGTGGAGCTCGTTGATTTCCTATAATAACACGTGTATTAAGAAACGCATTTTTTGGTCCGATCTGCGGTCATCCGGACTTTTGCATTGCAATTTTGGGCAGCCGACTCGAACTCGTCGAGCTCCTATTAGACTGTCAACTAAGAAGCGCAGTTTTTGATCGACCTGCGGTCATCCGGACTTTTGCAGTCACATTTTGGGCAGCCGATTCAAGCTTGTCGACTTCCTATTAAATTGTGCATCAAGAGTCTCAGTTTTTGGCCGCTCGCGGCCACCCACGCTTTTGTAACCACATGTAGATGGCAGGCCTGCGGCGCTTTCGACTTGCGGGCGCCCGGATTCTGAAAAAACCAAATGTGTTTTTGGGCCCCGAATACTTTGGGAGCTTGGGCGGGTGGTGTTTTCCAGCCAACAGCCGTGGGTCTAACGTTCCAAGTGTTGCTCGTTTCCTGAAACCGGATTGACCCTAAACCCTAAACCCTAAACAATTAGTTTCTATATTAATTTAAACCCTGAAGGATTTGGGCGAGTTTGTGTTCTGTCTGGTTTTTGCTGGCCCTGCCGTCATTTCGGAGCTCCAGGTCTCAAAAACTCAAGGTTTTTTGCGATTTTTTAGCTGTTCAAAATTTGCTGGCCCTGTCGTTATTTCCGGGCTCGAACCGTCAAAAACTCGATGTTTTTTGCTTTTTGAATTTGCAAAGTGAACCCTCTCGGCACTTTGGCTGCGCTGACCTTCAAAAACTCAAGGTTTTTTACGTTTTTTTTCGGCCCTCGATCCTCGTGTGTGGGGAGTGTTGCATTTTTCTTTTGGAAAACCTAAAAAACTCAAGGTTTTTTGCTTCGCTTCTGAGGTTTTAGCAGGTTTTTTCATGGTTTCCGGCTGCCAATTCTAAAAAACTCGAGGTTTTTTTGTTTTTTAGCGCTCGCTGCGATAAATCGGTCTTTCTTTCAAGCTGCAAGTGGCAAACTTCTTGCGTTTGAGCCAAAGTGTTTCGTTTTTACGTAAGATTTAATAAAGAACGGCCAGCTGATTCAAAACCGTCGGACGATCGAAATCGTCGATTTCCTATTAACCTGTCTATTAAGAAACGCATTTTTTAGTCGATCTGCGGTCATCCGGACTTTTGCGCTCGCTTTTTCCAATTTTACGCAGCCGACCCGAACTCGTCGATTTCCTATTAAACTCTCTATTAAGAAACGCATTTTTTTGTCGATCTGCGGTCGTCCGGGCTTTTGTGGTCACATTTTCCAATTATACGCAGCCGACCCGAACTCGTCGATTTCCTATGAAACTCTCTATTGAGAAACGCATTTTTTGGTCGATCTGCGGTCGTCCGGGCTTTTGTGGTCACATTTTTGCAAAATTGGGCAGCCGACCTCAACTCGTCGATTTCCTATTAAACTGTCTATTAAGAAACGCATTTTTTGATCGATCTGCGGTCGTCCGGACTTTTGTAATCACCTTTTTACAATTTTGGGCAACTCGTCGGCTTCCTGTTACACTGTGTATTGAGAAACGCCTTTGTTTGGTCGATCTGCGGTCGTCCGGATTTTAGGGCCGCTAAGTGGAGCTCGTTGATTTCCTATAATAACATGTGTGTTAAGAAACGCAACTGTCAATAAAGAAGCTCATTTTCTGATCGACCTGCGGTCATCCGGACTTTTGCAATCACATTTTTGGGCTATTAAATTGTGCATCAAGAGTCTCATTTTTTTGGCCGCTCGCGGCCACCCACGCTTTTGTAATCACATGTTGATGGCAAGCCTGCGGCGCTTTCGACTTGCGGGCGCCCAGATTCTTTTTATTCAAATGTGTTTTTTGGCCCCGAATACTTTGGGAGCTTGGGCGGGTGGTGTTTTCCAGCCAACAGCTGTGGGTCCAACGTTCCAAGTGTTGCTCGTTTCCTGAAATCGGATTGACCCTAAACCCTAAACCCTAAACCCTAAACTTAAGCTCGCGACGACTGACCGCTCGCTTAGAGCGCCATGGAGTCGTGAGCGCACGGCGCGCTTAGCGCCCCGGCAATAGCTCCGGCCAGCAAGTATGCAGCTGCCCCAAGGGCCTCCCTCCTCTTGGGCCCGTGCCTGCAGGCACAGAATATGCAAAGCGATATTCTATTACCCTAAAACCTAGGTCCTAGACCCTAACCCAGCTCTAAAGTCGCGCTTCCTTTTAGCTTGATAAAATGGTTATTGGCCTTGATAAAATGGCCATTGGCTTTGATAAAATCGCCATCGGCCTTGATAAAACGGCCATTGCCTGGATGGCTTGGCCCGGCCGCTGATAAATTCTTTATACGGGGTCATATGAATCTGGCGACCCGTAGCCCAAATCAGGAGATCTGGCCATTAAGCCAGCAAAAATCCTTGATAACACCAAAAGGGCTTTGCGACAAATCTGTTCCGGCCGTTTTCCTTGCAAAGCTTTTCCTTATAAGGCAAGGCACGCCCGCGGCGAAATCGTTGAAGCCGTGGCCTGCGCTATGGCCCTAGCGCTCGCGACGAAATTGCAGAAGCCGCGCCCTGAACGATGGCCCCTATAACTGATCCGTCGCTGCCGCCTTGCACTTCCAACGCAGCCGAACGGACGACGGCTTGTTGCCAGCCTCTGTTGCCGACCTCAAGCAGATCGCCCACGCGTCGCCTCCTTTCTACGAAGGAGCCCGCGGCGAGTCGACCAAGCGACGCGGCCAGCGCGCGCGACTGCCCCAGAGCAAAGCTTTGGGCTCCAACCGTCGCGGCTGCGCCTGCAACCAACTCCTAGCGTTGAAATCGCTGCAGCCTTGGCCTCAACTAGGGCCGAACGCTCGCTCAAAGTCGTTACAGCCGTCGGCCCCTCGCCGGCCTTTGCAAGCAGAGCAGCTCCGCGCGCGACGACCGCTTGCGAAGCCCAAGCGCGCGCGACCGCCCCAGTCTAGCGCAGTGAAGCTTTGGGCTCAAGCCAGCGCAGCCGCAACTTTCACGCGGCAAACGCTTCTGCGACTCAACTTGCTCCAGCTGCAGCGCTCGGCTAGCGCAAGCGAGTAAATCGCTGCAGCCTTCGCTTGAACTATCCTCCGCCGCTTGCTCGCGGCGAAGTTGTCGCAGCCAGCCGCCGGCGCTCGCGGCAAAGTCGCTACAGCCAGCTGTTGACTCCTTGCCGGCCTGCGCAAGCCTCAAACCGCTGCGTCGCGTTTCCTTATGAAGCGGCGCGAGTTGGCCAAGCAACGTGGCCGCATCGCGACTCTTTGAGCTCTAGCTGTCGCAGAATAAATTTGCGAATGTCAAGCGTGCTTGTTATCTTCGCGCGATCAAGCGCTTCCCTTTTCACTCGCCCTGCCGGGGTCCAAATTGAAACCCTAAACCCTAAAAGATTTGTCTCTGGGCGGTATTGGGGTGGGTTGAAGCAGCCGCCTCGGCGCGCTGCCCCGCGACCCTCTGGGTCGAGGCGCGCCGCTTCCGAGGGCAAACCCTAAATCCTAAACCCTAAACCCTAAACAAAGCGAGGCACGAACCACGGTGAGTGGGCGCCGAGCGCTACGACGCACAGCTTCGCTGGCGGAGGGAGCCGAACAAACCCGCGGTGAAACGGGGCGAGGCGACGCGCAGTCACCCGCCGTTGAGGCGGGCGCGCGCATGGAGCTGCTGAACGCAGCGCGGCAAGCGACAGGCTTGCCTGAAACAGAATTACCCTAAACCTTCACATTTCCAGAGCGTCGGAATCCTCCCAATGGCCGTTTTTGATAAAACGGTCTACGGGCGATAAAACGGTCTACGGGCGATAAAACGGTCCACGGGCTGCCTTGGCTTGATAAAACGGCCATTGGGGGCGATAAGACTAGTTGTCAAGGACAGGCTTTGATAAGACGCAGCTTACATGTGGGCCTTGATAAAACGGCCATTGGGCCGGCTTCTGCTGAAAATGGCTTGGCCCGATCGCTGATAAACTGATTGTGCGGGGTAATATAGAATTTCCAACGCGCAGCTCAAATCTGGATGTCTGGCTATGTGGCTGCATCTGCCTTGATAAAACGGACAAGGCCTTGATAAAATGGTTATTGGGCCTGGCCTTGATAAAACGGCCATTGGGCCGGCTTCTGCTGAAAATGGCTTGGGGAGTGCCGCGCGCGCGGACACTGAAACACTGAAGCTTTTGTCCAAAATGGCCCACCGCAGTCATTTTCCAGTTAAGCTGCCCCACAAAAAGCACGTGCGCGGGAAATTGACGCAAGGATGCTGACAGGGCGCAAATTTCAAAGCCCCCCCGCTCTTGGTGCTCGCTCCGCAATCCGATCACGGGAGTGCCGCGTGCGCGGAAACTGAGGCTTTTTTCCAATATGGCTCGCCACAGTCCTTTTTCGAGCTAAGCTGGCTCGCCCTACAAAAAGCACGCGCGCGGGAAGTTACGCAACGACTGATGACAGGGCGCAAATTTCTAAGCCCCCCCTTCTTGGTGTTCGCTCCGCAATCCGATCACGGGAGTGCCGCGTGCGCGGAAACTGAAGTTTTTTTCCAATATGGCCCGCCGCAATCCTTTTTCGACCTAAGCTGGCTCGCCCTACAAAAAGCATGCGCGCGGGAAGTTGCGCAACGACTGATGACAGGGCGCAAATTTCTCAGCCCCCCCTTCTTATGGCTCTCTCCGCAATCCGATCACGGGAGTGCCGCGTGCGCGGAAACTGAAGCTTTTTTCCAATATGGCCCGCCACAATCCTTTTTCGAGCTAAGCTGGCTTGTCCTACAAAAAGCACGTGCGCGGGAAGTTGGCGCAACGATGATAATAGGGCGCGAATTTCTAAGCTATGGCTCGCTCCGCAATCCGAGAGTGCCGCGTACGCGGAAACTGAAGCTTTTTTCCAATATGGCCCGCCGCAATCCTTTGTCGAGCTACGCTGGCTCGCCCTACAAAAAGCGCGTCGGGAAGTTGGCGCAACGACTAATGACGGGGCGCAAATTTCTAAGCCCCCCCCCTTATGGCTCGCTCCGCAGTCCGATCACGGGAGTGCCGCGTGCGCGGAAACTGAAGTTTTTTTTCAACATGGCCCGTCGCAAGCTGGCTTGCCCTACCAAAAGCACGCGCGCCAGAAGTTAGCGCCCGCCCCTCTTATGGCTTGCTCCGCAATCCGATCACGGGAGTGCCGGATCACGGGAGTGCCGCGTGCGCGGAAACTGAAGCATTTTTCAGCATGGCCCGCTGCAATCCTTTTTCGAGTTTAACTCAACTGGCTCGCCCTACAAAAAGCACGTGCGCGGGAAGTTGGCGCAACGACTGATGACAGGGCACAAATTTCTCAGCCCCCCCCTTTTATGGTCCGCAGTCCAATCACGGGAGTGCCGCGCGCGCGGAAGCGGAAGCTGTTTGCCACTATGGCCCGTCGCAATCTGATTGCGGGGGCGGAAGGCCCCTCGTTGCCCCATAAGCGCCGGAGGCTGTGCGGAGTCTATCTTGGATCAAAGAAACCCTAAACCCGACAAAGGGTAAGAGCTAGGTGGTCAGGGGTGGGGGGAATGCTTAACGCAACGCCGCCCCGACGCCCCTAGCGTCGAGGCGTGCGCTTTATCTAAGCAAACCCTAAACCCTAAACAAAGCGAGGCGCGAACCACGGCGAGTGGGCGCCGCTGGCGGCGGGAGCCGAGCAGACCCGCGATGAGCGGGACGAGGCGACGCGCGTGGCGCCCGCCGGTGAGGCGGGCGCGCGCATGGAGCCACTGTCGTGGCGCACAAGCGTCAGGCTTGCTCCAAAGAAAATAACCTTAAACCCTCTGGTCTAAGGGGGGCTGAACGTATGAGTCCTCCTTTATAACGCCTTAATAAAGCGGCCATTGGCCTTGATAAAGCGGCCATTGGGTTGGCCGGCCTTAGCAACACTTGCCAGGCTTCATAATACGGCCATTTGATAAAGCGGCCATGCCACTGAGTCTTAACTAGCTTGGATTCTTAAATCGGCCATTAGGTTGGCCGGCCTTGATAAAACGGCCATCGATGGTCCCCGTTACTGTAGCGGGGGGACCCCGCTACGGGCCCCGTTACCACCGCTCGTAGCGGGGCGTAGCGCCGCTACCGTCGCGGCGGGGCCCCGCTACAGGCCCCGCTACCGCTGCCCCGCTACGGCCGTAGGACCCCCCCGCAACGCCCCGCTACGCCCCGCTACCGACAGGTAGCGGGGGGCCCCGCTACTATTGCGTTTAGTAGCGCGAAAACAGCTGGGCTAAGCCGCCGCCGGCAGATTTGGCCAGCCCCGACCGCGGCAAAACGAACATCGTGTTTGCAAAACCTTTGATAGTGGTGTTAACGCCGCGTCGGTCCCCTCTGGGGGCCGCCCGTTCTCGAGCGGCTTCTTGCGCGCTGCGGCTGCAAAAGAAGCCGCCCGACCCCGCGTCGAAACTGCTACTTGACACGGGGGTGCGGGCGGTGCTCCATGGGGCCGTCGCTTAAGTAAATAGGCGCCGCTTGGCAGCAGCGAGCGCAGACAGTTAAACGCAAAACACGGTAGGCGGGTCTGAGTTGATGAAACACGAGCTAGCTCAGAGTTTCGGTTGTCGGTCGAGCCCCGCCATCCTCGTCCGCCTTTCTCAGGACACGAAGAACGGCCTGCAGCCGGAGAAGATTGGACAGCGGCCGGCGGGCTTGTCTGCTGCAAGCTCCGCCTGGGGAGCTTTGTCGAAGCACTTTTTCATTGCAGGAGGCCAGGGGCGATCGCTGTACAAGCTCGCTTGTTCTCGCTTCACGAATCGATCTGCGGCTGTCGGTTTTTTGAAGGCCATTTGCACAGGTCCGGAAACTTCGGTTTTGGCTTGAGCGTCCGCTCCGGTCCGGCTAGCATCTCTCGGCTCAACGATTTCTGTCGCTAGATCAAAAATTGGTTTGTTTGCCGCCATGCCGCGCCTATGTCAGAACACGGACTGCTGCTTCGCCAAGATGGGGGGCCGGCAACGGGTAGCCGCCGGGGCTGAGTGCTGCATGTTCTGCGACCACGAGGCCATGGAAACGGCTTGCCTGGCGGCCAGCGGTCGACGGTCTGTCTTGCGGAGCTTGAAGGCGATGACCGAACCCATCTTCCGCAACATCGCTCTGGAGCAAGTCCCTACGGAGTACAAAGGCCACTTCTCCCGCGGCTTGGCCTCTGCCAGGTTTTGCGGTGGGTTTGAAGGCGAGGCCTGTGTCTTCGCCTTGCAAAAGACCGGCGGCCCTGCGCGTGTGGAGAAGCGCCAGGCGGGCAGCTGCCTCTTCTGCGACCCTGTTGCAGTTGGGGCCAAGGTGGACATGCTGGGAGGTGTCGAGGAGATCGCGGGCGCGCGGACCCGAGCTGACATCCAAACGCTGCTCAAGCCCAAGCAACGGCGGCTGGGCGCCCCGCCCCCGCTGGCAGAGCTCGCAAGCCGCTGGGCGCCGCAGCCCTAAGGCGCCAGCCACGGCAGCGCAGAAGAAGATCTATCGGGAGCGGGTTCTGGCGGATAAGGCCCGTGGCCGGAAGCACGCCGGGCGCCCGAAGGAGCGGGCAGCTCCCGGCGCCGTCGTGGATAACTCCGCGCCTGCGCCGCCGGCCAAGCGCTCCGCCAAGGCCGCCGGCCTGGAGCGCTGGGCGCTCCACTGCGCCTGGGCGCAATGTGAGGCCTGCGGCTTGATGCTTGCCCGCGACCTCACGCAAAAAAGCCTGACAAGAGATCAGAAGGTCACGGCGCCGCCCTTGCAATGCCGTCGTTATCGGAGCGCTCGAGATCACCCAGCGCCCAAGCTTGCGGACGTGCCCGAACCTCTTCGCGGCCTGTCAAAGGAGGCCGCGCAGAAGCTCTCGCCCTTGGAGGTTAACGTCGGCTTCGAGCAGCGGACTAAACATGGGACCGGCTACCGCATCCACGCGCACATGCTGCGCCTACGCTAGAAAGAGACGAAAGTCAGGGCGGCGATCCGGGAGTTGCCGGACAAGGAGATGCGGCGCAAGACGAAGATGGCCTATGAGTACCTGCGCCAGGCCGAGGACTCCGCGTACGGCGAGTTTCTGCGAGAGCACAAAACGTTCTTGGAGGAGCGCCCGGAGGCGGATAGAACAACCTGGCGGCGCCGACTAGCCTTCCTAGAGCGGCGTAGGCTGGAGCGCGCCCTGTAGCCAACGCTCTTTTGGCGGCGGGACATAACCTTCAGCCATTGGCTTAGCGCTTCTTCAAGAAAAACGGCGCCGCGCCGCAACAAGAGCGCTTCAACCGGAAGTAGAACATCGCAACAAGGGGCACGAAAAATCGACGCCCGGCAGCCCAAAACCACAACGACGCCACGCAAAACAAGGCACGCGCCAAGAAAAAACCGAACCCGGAACCATCCATTTCAGAGACGAACGCAAAACCACTAGACTACCAGCCCCGCAGCAGGCTCCCTCTCTCCCTCGTTCTCTCCTCTTTCATTCTTTCACTATTCATCGATAACTTCAATAAAAGAATTAACTCCTCGAATTAAATAATAATTTAAACGTTATCTAAAATACCAAAATAACCATATCAATGAATCCATAACAAATAAACAAATAATAATGTTTTTTTTTTTTAAAAAAAAAATTCTATTTCTAATATATATAAAACATAAATCATTTTAATGCCATTCTCAAATTACAAAAACAAATAAAAAATACTAATCAAAAATAGACCCCCAAAAAACACAATAAATCAAAAATACAATCGTAAGTTAAAAGCTTATCATATATACAAGTAAGGTCCGGCAGAGCCGGGGGGCGGAAGTTTCAAAGCAGTGAACAACTATAGTTTGGAGAACTGTCCTTGGTCCCTTGCTTCTCTCTCTCTCTCTCTCTCTCTTTTTCTCTCTTTCTCTTTTTCTCTCTTTCTCTTTCTCTTTCTCTTTCTCTTTCTGTTTCTCTGTCTTTTTCTCTCTCTTTCTATCTATCTCTCTAGCTATCTCTATATCTGTTTATTGATCTATCTATCTACCCATCTTTCTCTGCACTTAAAAGTTGCGATGTGTTCATTCCCGAAAGTTGACTTTCGGAGTTACTACTTTCGTAGTTAAAAGTTGCGATTTTCGAAGTCCAGCTACGAAAGTGGACTTCGCGCACTACTTTCGTACTAAAAAGTCGCGATTTTCGAGCCCCAGCTGCGAAAGTGGACTTTGCGTACTACTTTCGTACTTAAAAGTTGCGATTTTCAAGCCCCGGCTGCGAAAGTGGACTTTGCGCACTACTTTCGTACTTAAAAGTTGCGATTTTCAAGCCCCAGCTGCGAAATTGACTTCGCGTACTACTTTCGTACTTAAAAGTTGCGAT
>CAUJNA010002884.1:7500-15971 GCA_963377175.1 Effrenium voratum | reverse complement strand
GCATGGGCTTCTTCATTTTGTCTTTCAAGGTTTCGTACCCCCCCATGGGTGTCAGGCCCGAAGAAACAATCAACAAAAAACCGGGCTTTGGAACCCTCAAAATGGGCTTCGATCTTTTTTCTTGGGTTTGGTCTCCCCCCCCCTTTTCCCCGGTGGGTTTGGAGCCCCGAAAACCCGAGGGGTGGGTTCCAACCGCCTCCGGTGGGTTCCGTTCCGCGGTGCCGTGCGATGCAGGCGGCGACCTTCTCCCAGGCCGCGGTGTCCTCGGCGGTGGCGGAGAAGTTGGCCCGGGAGGCCCAGAAGAAGGCCATGGAGGAGGCGGCGGGAGTGGAGTTGGAGGTTGGGGGGTGGTTGGGGTTTGGTGGTTGGTTTGGTGGGGTATGGTGGGGTATGGTGGGGGGTGGGGGGGGTTGGGGCGGGTTTGGGGGTGGGGTGGGGTTGGTTTGGTGGTTGGTTTGGTGGGGTATGGTGGGGCCGGTGGGGTGGGGGGGAATTGGGTGGGTTGGAAGGGGAAGCGGGGGCGGGCTGTGCGGTTGGGGGGAAGGTGGGGGGAAGGCGGCTCATTTTTTTCCCCCGGTTTGTGTGGAGTTTTTCAAAACGAGAGGAAAGCTGAAGGTAAGAAAGATAGAGGACCGGAAGAAGTTGTTTTTCCGCTCGGTTTTGTTTGAAGTTGAATAAAGTGTGTAGGAAGCGAAATCTTGCCTCATGTCAATTTGGAGGTTGGTCGAGAGGGGCGAGAAGCTGCAGGATTTCATTGCTTCTCTGGAGTTCAAACGAGGGACTTAGCAATGCTTGAATCTGGGGGCTTTTGATTTGTATTTACGCGTGTGTCAAAACTGGTTACCTGGACCCTCACAATTCCAACTCAAAGATGGATGGTTGCCAGCCAACATTATGGTTGGTGAATTCCTTCTGTTTTTATGGGTTGAGGGTCCAAGTACATGGTTGTCTCTTTGGACGCATCGTCCCCGAGAATGGGTTTCGGTTTTCCTTCTGGTGGTTGTGTTTGTTCGAGGTTTTTTCTCCCCCCGGCGTTTTGGGCACTTCCCTTTGAAGGGGCAGATCGAGGGTCCAGAGTCCAGGTGCTTCAGCAAGTCCCTTTCGGCACAAATGCGCCACAATCAACGCCCGGGTAATTGGAGGGCAAGGGACAATCCCCTTGCCATAAATACTTTACATGGTTTCTGCTCAGTTGTTCAGTGGCACCAATTCTTTTTCCCTTTTTGTTTGGAGGCTGCCCCGCTAAGAATGGTCTTCCCCAAAAAGCGTTCCCTTTTTTTCCAGGGTCACTAAATAACTGAGTCTGGGATTACGACCATTTTACCGGGTTTTGAGCAAGTGACTCATTTGCCCACTTGCCAGGCAGCGAAGGCGCGAGAGGAGGAAGCCACTGCCAGGGCGCGCGCCGAATCGGCTTCACTTCGAGTTGCGTCGGGGCGAGAAACGGGGAAACTGGAGGGCAAAAGGGAAAATAGGCACTCAAGTGGTCGTGGGTCACCCCCAGTGAGCATCCCAATCTCCACTAAAATAGACTAAAATGGGTGGTGCACCTACCCCAAAATGGTACAATTGGTTTTCAAGTGGTCGTGTCTTTTTGAAAGGTTGGGCCTCTTCAAAATGGCGCAACGCTGTTCCTTTTGGTTTCCCATTCAAGCCACCAAGACAGGGGTATCACACTCTCAAGTGAGCAGCGTCCCCACTTGGCCGGTTTCTCGCCAGTATTAGGTCGATGGTGCACAATTAGCTTTGGTCTAGAAGTACTTTGCCACCACTTTCCGTTCGAGTATTTACTTTTGCAAAAAGCAAAACTGTTTCCCTCGTCTCCCGAACTCAACCAACCTGGAGATTCCTTCTCCTAGAAATTCCTGGTAGTTTTGGGATTGGCACCAATTTTCAGCGCAAGCAACAGCACATTGCCACCAAACAGCTCGCGAGGCGCAAATACCCGCAACAGGCCGCACATTGCCCACAAAATGGCCGCCAACCGCCGCCAAAAGAAGCGCACATCCGACAGTGAACGCCCAGCAACGCCCAAAGCCACCGGCAAACACCCAACACGAAAAAACACACCCCCGAAGAATGCCCAACCCGCCCTGAACCCGCCCGAGGAAAAAAACAAAACACAAGCACACACACACACACAAAAACAACAAACAAGCAAACATATATACCGTCAACTCCAGGAGGCGTCTTTCCCCAAAAACAAACACCACGGCCGGGGGTTTTCCTTTCTTGGGCGCCAGCGAGGCCGCGCAGCTGGCGGCGGAGGAGGCCTTCCGAAAGGCTCAGAGGGCCAAGGAGCTGGAGGAGCGGCCAGCAGCGAGGGCGGCTCGGTGGACCGCTAAGTGGACCCCGTGTTAACGGAGAGCCAAAAGGACAACCGAAATCCATTTGTTGGGTCCACCCTGAAAAACGAAGACACCCACTTTGACGCAAATCTCTGGGGGAACCTTCCATTTCCATTCTTTGGGATCCGAATCTTTCTAGAAAACCTCGAGACACCCATTGAAAACGACGGGTGAATTAACTTTGGCGCAAATTTTGCGTGGAGGTTAGGACTGAACAACTTCCTGCCAACGAATGGATTTTCCCATGAAGGCCATGAAAAGTTGAACTTTTAGCAGGGCAACCGGAAAACATCCTAAATTCGCTCTTTACCCCCCAAACTTTCATAGGTGGCTTTGCAGAGATTCCCCCCGAATTCCTCGCTTCTGGGGGAAGCACCCCCGAATTTTAACGGGAGCAGTGTGGTCTACTCAGCTCGGTCGCTTTCTGCTCGTTTTGAAGGGAATCTGGTAGACTACTGGATATCTACCACCTTTTCAGGGAGGTATCTGGGAAATGGAGGTCACATCTCAATGGTTCAATGGCCAGCTGAAAGCATTGGGATCTTAGGGAGGGGTGCGGCTCCCTGGGGCCACGTGTTTTGAGACTTCGGGGGGTGCGTAAGGCCCGGGCCCCAAAGGGGTATCCAAAATTCGATCCTTGAAGCTATTTCGAGTTCTATTACTGCTTCTTGTCTTAGTTCAACCCAACTTCTCCTATGTCTATTGTTGGGGGGTGTTTCCCAATGTCTCTTGTATTTTTGTTCCCCCTGTTTTTCTCGTTTCTCCTGTTTCTCTCTTTATTTTGGCTAGGGCTTCTTTTTGGGCCGGGAACCACACAGCCGGCGATCTGTGACACGTGCATGTGCTATCTGATTCTCTGGCGCTGGCCGTGGCGCAGCTTTGGGAAATCTGGATTCATTCCCTCCAGGCGTGTCCCATTGACAACGCATATAAACACACACATATTATGACTGTATGGGTGTGGCTCAAATCTAAGAGCTAGGGTGTTACACAGGTTTTAGCCTTTGGTTCCATTTATCAAGGTGCCATGTTGGTGCATACTTTTGAGCCACAGCCGTATGATTCAGCTGTTTTCGTCGTGTTTCGCCCTGCACATCCGCCAGGAGCAAGTAGAGAGGGACCTGAGAAAAGCCGAGGCCTGTGCGAGCACCCCAGGTTTGGTTGCCCAAACGGGATTTAAACCGCAAAAACAAGGCAGTTGTTGTCAGCTAGCAGTTTCCATTGAATACAAACTGTACCCAAGAGGCTGTCATTGTAGAATTTTCATTATGATGAGCTTATTAAGGACCAACACAAGGAATCGAGACCCGGCATTGTGAGCCCTTGCCGGACTGTCAGATTGTTTCACACTCCAGATGCTACTTTGATCACAAAAGCTGCAGCAAGAGTTCTCTTGGCTTTGGCTTCTTAGGTGTTGAGTCTCCCGCACTGATTCATTCAATATTGTCTTTGGCCCACTGCCACCTGCGATATCCCATTATTTTTGTCTGATTCTCTAGCTTTTTGCCTTGTTTCTCCACTCCTCTTCCCTTCAACTTTCCACGCTCTCCCCCCCGCTCTCTTTCCGCTGAATTGAGTGACCTGAATCATCAAAAGCATGTGGCAGGCTGCGGGCAGCTCGTTTGGGTGTGACTTATCCCCTGAAAAGTTGTTTCCTGTTGGTTTCCTTTCAACTTTTTGGGGCAAAAAAAAGCACGAAAAAGAAGGAAACAAAAGAAACAACAACGTCGGACCCCTTCTTCCTCTGCGCAACGGCTCACGTGTCTTCGGAAACGCGATCGCCAGGCCGCGGCTGATATGGCGGTGAAGAATGCCAGCACTGCGCAGCTGGTGGAGCAAGAGGCAGGTGAGCCACAATCAAAACCCGGGTCGATGAAGCTTAGTTAGGGACGATCCCAACCATAAATAGCTGCGGCCGCCTTCTTATTCCTTTGCATGGTTCTGGGTTCACCTTTGATTGCGACTCAGGTGTCTTACACGGCGCACCAAACGAGTTGGATGTGGCACGCCTTTCACAAGAGTTGCTTCTGCACTGAGATCAATCTGGAAGGGTACCTAAGCAGGTGCATTCCTTCTTTTCTTTTTGGGTCGAGGTCTCCATTTGTAGTTCAAAATTAGTCGCGAGGAATTGGACCGCAGGTTCTTCCGTCCTTGCTTCCCTATTTTTGACCACCACATTGGTGTGGCCATGGGTCAAAATCCCGTATCTCAAGTGAACATCCGGTTCTAAAATGGGTGCTGCACCTACCAACCAAAATGGGATCCCAAAACGCTTTTGACCACCACACCCATGTAGCAAGAGGATCTCAAGGCACACTGCCCGTGCCTTCTCCAGGAGATCCGGCGCCTGGATGAAGACGTGTCCAGGTCCTAACTCAGAGCTCCGAGCTCAGCGCCGCGCGGCGGAGCGGTGAGGTTTCGCTGGCATTCGCTTCTCGACCTCAGGGAGAGTTGGTGGACCCCGTTTTTTTCCACGTGGAAGTCATCCGCAAGGAAATTTAGTAGCCAGAGCCCTGAAACGAGGACACCTCCGAAGCCAATGGCTGGAAATTGGAGCTTTGGTGCTGGACGCAAGCCATTCAATTGCGCAGGGTCCAGTCGCTGTGAGGTATGCCAAGAGCGAGCACGGCGTCTTCGCGCAGGGCTTTCGAAGCCCCGGATCCGCACCATTTCGAGAAGCAAGAGAGAGCCAGAAAACATCGGTGAGTCGTCGTGCGCGCCTGGATGTGAGGTTGGACCCCACAAAATGGGAGGTTTTCCTTTGGCTTCCCGAAAAGCACCAGCCCGGAGCGGAGACCCTCAAAAAAAAACGACCGACCCTCCTGCAAGTTCAGCGCAGACCGCATTTTGAGCGACCCGACAGTTGAGTGGAGTCAGTGGGTCACCTGGGTCGTCTTCGCCTTTGCCAGGCCGTGGTGCAACATTTGCTGACTGCCGGCGTCCCGCTGACAGGCCCGAAACCAGACTCCGGTCTGTGCCGCATCCCTCAGATGATACGGGTCTGTCTGTTTTTAGGGCTCCCATTTTGGTTGGTCTGGAAGGAAGCCCATCGTGTGGGACTCCCCTAAACAAAGACACACACACACACATACTGGACAGCATCGGAAAGCAAGTTGCCTTGAGCTCGTCGCCAGATTCTACTGCGCCAGCCTTTGCATGTTTGACATACGGCGTCGGGTGCGGGACCCGTTGACAGGCAACTGAACCCCCAAAGTGGACGACAACTGGTCCTTAAGAACTTGGATACAGGATAAACAATTGTAGGGGTTTGGTGTCTTGTTTGATAGCATTCAACATAGCTCGCCCTAACCGGCGGCAAGAAATGGAGACGAGACAGCTTCATGTGGGTTACTCTTTTTGTTAGGGGATGCCCTTTGCGTGTTTTACTTTTTCATTTTTTTTTGGGGGGGGGCCGCCCCAAAAAGACGGTGCTCTCAAAGGCGAAGACCTGTTTGCTTTTGGGTGAGCCTGGGCTTGCTTGACTCAAAGCCACATGTGCCACGATTTGTCTCTTTGGGCCTAACGTTGGGATGGTCATGGCAAGGATGCGTATCCCCTGGTTACCACTGTTCAAACAACGGTTGGGTTTATATAATCACCATTGTTTGCGTCAGGATTGTCATCATCCACATTGGATGCCAAGGCCATTCTCTTAATGGGAAGGGGTTGAATTTTAGGGTAACCACATTTTTGCTGATTCCTACCATGACCCCATCGGCCAAACAAAGGGAGTTTTGAACATGTGCAGATATGCGCGCCGCAGCCGTTGCACGGCTTTTAAGAGAGCATGGCTCTGTGAGTCTGTGATTGCGCAGTCATTTCTCGAAGCGATCCGATTACACACAAGCGAGCCCCCAGCCCATTCTCATTTACCTGCGCATTTTAAGAGGGAACCACCAAAGTGGCGGACATGAATCTCCACCGATTTTTTTCTGCGCCCAAAAAAGTCACTCTTTTGGACCCCAACCAATTCACACCCATTTCCTCCGGGGCATTGAAGAGAGAGCTTATTGCCCGACGGCAATGGTCCCAAAGGTCCGCAGCTCAGCTCAGCTTGAAGAAACTTTCCTTCCTGCGCGTCTCGCCGTCAGGCGAGATGCATCCCCTTGGGGTGGCTGTGCCTTGGTCCGAAGCGAATCCGCCGCGACGCGTCAACTGGGATCGCCTGGCTGCACCTCGTAGCGCGCACGCGCCGAGGCTCGCGGCAGTGGGGTGGAGCCTCTTTTTGGCAAGCTCCAAGCTCAGGCAAAGACTAGGGGGGGAAGATGGGATCGGGGGGTTGGTCCTAGGCTATGTGGGCTTCCTCGAGACTCAGCCCCGACGTTTGGCAACTTCAGACGTCAGCTGTGAGAATCAGACAGGCCGGAGCTGAATCCTTACAGCAAGATGTGACCACGCTGAGGATTTTCTTGGGCCCTGAGACTTTCAAACGGCCCTTGTCACTGCTTGTCACTGTTAATTGCGCGCAGAACACTCCGAACCAGCAGGTTTGTGAAGCCTTGGAAATCACTGGGGCTGATCCAACAACAGAGCCGGGAGTGCAGTCGTTTCACACGTCACCAGCTGCCAAAGTCGTTGACCTGCCCACACAGGCAATGAGACCGAGGGCGGTGTCGAGCACGGAGCGAACGAGCACACGGCAGGTGCCTAGTTCGTCATGAATTCCATGCCACTTGGGAGCTCCAACTTGACGTCAAACTGGGAGATGGTTGCTGCGAATGAGCCACATGAATCTGCAGGCCACGATGCCCACGGTCATCCTCACGACGCTCTGGCGTTTCTACTGCTCTCCTTTATCTTTGGAGTCTCTTTGACCGCGCTTACCATGGTGGAATACTTCAAAGGACTGCCGGGGGGGGGATGCGATGTGGTGATTTGGCAGTGGGATTTTTCGTGCGGCAAGAATGTTTGAAGCTGATCCAGATTCAAGTGCACGTGCGATTCGCCCTTTGTCAGTTTCCCATACAGAGATTGGATTTGGCTTCTATTGGGAGGAAACAAAAATTAGAGCGAACAAAGTGATTCTTTTGCGGGCGTCAAGAGAGGCTCCGCAGATTCCAACCGCTGTCTTGTTTTGTTGTTGTTTCTCCCTTGCTTGGCACAACATCTGAGCGTCGTTCTCGGTCGCATGCTTCTTTCTTTTTTTTCCCCGCCCGGCGTTCCCAAGATCTGCGCGTCTTTCGCTTCGCTCGCCTCGGCGAATTCTTCGGCTCCAGGACTTCAGCAGACAGTGGCGCTGTTTATTAGCGGCATCATCCTGGCGCTGATCCACAACGCGGTGCCGGCCGAGAGCATGAACGCCGTGTGGGCAAGCTCCTGGGAGATGTGGATGTAGCCCGGCGGGAAAGCTGGATAGCTGGGAAAACGCGAGGAGATGGCTGTGGCGTTCAAAACCGTTTTGGGATCCCATTTTGGTTGGTGGGTGAACTCACCACCCATTTTTAGGCTTGATTTTGGTGGGGATTGGGATGTTCACTAGGGGTACGGGCTGTAGACCCATGGCCACATGTTGTAGGGGTTTGTCTTTTCTAAGGGTACCTTTTTTTGGGTGGTTGCAAGGGGAAACCGAAGCGAAGACCACGCCAATTTTTGGGGTTCCTCTATTTTGACACACCCGGCTGTTTGCCGTTGGCCAACCCCAACTGAGGAACATCGATCCCCACCTCCTCCTTTTCACCATGCTGCCGGCTTTACTTATGGCGGATGCCATGACCATCAACACAGGACGGGTTCACGCCAGAAAACATCCGCTGGACCGGTTCGCTGGCACGGGCATTTTCCCATGGAACCCAAGAAACCGTAGAGGAACATCCAAACTGGGGCTCCAGGTGTCCCCTTGGTTTCCTTCCGTTAACGGGAGGGACTCGCTCGACTCCCCTGTGAAGTCGAAGCCAGTCGAACGTCGAAGTCGTCGAAAGTCGAGGAGTTGCACAGAGAGTGGCCAAGCAGTGCCTGTATTTGGCGGGCCCGGGTGTGATCGCCAACACGCTGATGGTGGCGGGATTCCTTCATTTGCATCTCGGATGTGTTTTTTTTTGGGGAAAAAGCGTCAGAATCGAATTGCTTTGCGTCGTCTCCAACCACAATTGGTGAAAATGCGAAAGCTGTGCGTGAATCACCAAG
>CAUJNA010002883.1:5000-16019 GCA_963377175.1 Effrenium voratum | reverse complement strand
ACACACAGACACACACAGACACACACGGACACACACAGACACACACAGACACACACAGACACACACAGACACACACAGACACACACAGACACACACAGACACACTCAGACACACACAGAGACACACAGAGACACACAGAGACACACAGAGACACACAGAGACACACAGAGACACACAGAGACACACAGAGACACACAGAGACACACAGAGACACACAGAGACACACAGAGACACACAGAGACACACAGAGACTCACAGAGACACACAGAGACACACAGAGACACACAGAGACACACAGAGACACACAGAGACACACAGACACACACAGACACACACAGACACACACAGACACACACAGACACACACAGACACACACAGACACACACAGACACACACAGACACACACAGACACACACAGACACAACCAGACACACACAGACACACACAGACACACACAGACACACACAGACACACACAGACACACACAGACACACACAGACACACACAGACACACACCGACACACACAGACACACACAGACACACACAGACACACACAGACACACACAGACACACACAGACACCCACAGACACACACAGACACCCACAGACACCCACAGACACGCACAGACACGCACAGACACGCACAGACACGCACACCCACACCCACACACACACCCACGCACACCCACGAACACACACCCACGCACGCACACGCACACGCACACGCACACGCACACGCGCACGCACACGCACACGCACACGCACACGCACGCACAGACACGCACGCACAGACACACACGCACAGACACGCACGCACAGACACACACACACACAGACAGACACACACCACACACACACACACCACACACCACACCCCACACCCCACACCCCACACCCCACACCCCACACCCCTCACACCACACCCCACACACCACACACCACACACCACACACCACGCACACGCACACGCACACGCACACGCACACGCACACACACACGCACACGAACACGCACACGCACACGCACACGCACACGCACACGCGCGCACGCGCACGCGCACGCGCACGCGAACGCGCACGCGCACGCGCACGCGCACGCACACGCACACGCACACGCACACGCACCCACACCCACACCCACACACACACACACACACCCCACACACCACACCCCACACCCCACACCCCACACCCCACACCCCACACACACCACACACCACACACCACACACCACACACCACACACACACCAAACACACACACACACCACACACACACACACACACACACACACACACACACACACACACACACACACACACACACACACACACACACACACACACACACACACACACACACACACACACACACACACACACACACACACACACACACACACACACACACACACACACACACACACACACACACACACACCACACACACACACACACACCACACACACACCCACACACACCACCACACCACACACACCACACACACCACACACACCACACACACCACACACACCACACACACCACACACACCACACACACCACACACACCACACACACCACACACACCACACACACCACACACACCACACACACCACACACACCACACACACCACACACACCACACACTCCACACACACCACACACACCACACACACCACACACACCACACACACCACACACACCACACACACCACACACACACCACACACACACAACACACCCACACACACCCGCACACACACACAAAGGACATCAACATGGTCCAAGCAGCTTACAGCATCTGGGTGATGCAAGTCCAAGCGCATAGCCCGAAACATACCCACTGCCAATTCCCAGTTTCCACACTTCTCACACGTGCTGATGGCTGAGCTGAAGCTGATGCGATCGGCATTGATCTTTTTCCTGGCCATGAGCTCCAGAAGGCTCATGGCGGGCTGCCACCGGCTTGCCTTCCCGTGCGAAGTGAAGGAACGCGCCAAACCAAAGCCAAGGAGCTTTGCTTGTCCAATCATTCTCCCCCTTGGTTGTTTACCAGACCGCATTCAACAGAAACAACCACTCCAGCGCCAATTCATGTTGCAAGGACTGAATCCGTGGTCTTCTGGATGCATCGTCTTATGTGGTCCTTATTTCTTGGGGAACGAATCTTACTTGTTGCCCATAGGCTGCGCATTGGCTGGCATGGCTTTGCAATGAAGCACCCCCCCGCCCTCACGTCGGTGCGCCTTCTCGCAAGCGGTCAGCGCCGCGCTGATAGTGACCACGTTCACTTGCAGCAAGGCGACCTGCAGCCCCGAGAGCAACTCCAAGGCAGAGATCCAGTTGCTGCCGCGAGCACAGGCGCTGATGCTGGCGCCATAGGTGACTTCGTTGGGGCAGAGCCTCCGCATTACAATCGCACATGGACACTCCTCATTTAATGGGGCCGCACATTGATATGATGTGCTCCCCGTCCGAATTTTCGGTCAACTCTCTTGCGCCTATCAAGCTGCATTTCCGTCAGCAAGCCCAAGGCGCCCTCCCACTGCCCACCCTTCTCAAAAGCACTGATCGCAGCACTGTAGCTGAATTCGTTGGGAGTCACAGCTGCGTGAGTCATTTCCCTGAGGAAGTGCAAGGCGGATGTCCACGCTCCGGCTTTCTCACTTGCACTGATTACAGCGCTGAAGTGGAACACGTTGACTTCAACCCTTCCCTCTGACATGCACGTCAAGATCAGCTCTGCAAGCTCTGGACGCCTTCGCTTGCCCACTTCACTCAATATTTTTGTGGCAAACTGCGGGCTTGCCGCCCACTCAGACAGGCGTGGCGCAAGCAAAATTGCAACTCCATCCAATGTTGGCTTGCCACAGCCGCACTCCAGCAAAGATTGGATTTCGGGCGGCCGGCCGTTCATGTGGCCTCTCAAAGGGGCACGTGAGCGGGAGCAGTGCTGGCTTGATCCTGCAAAACCTTGCGCGTAAAGCCTGCAAGCTCACACAGCAGTGGCGTGACTAAGTCCTTTCTCACAGGAAAGGCGCATGCAACTTGAACTGTGGCTGCCACGTTGCATTCGTCGTGCAATGCCAGAAAGGCCAACCCCCTACCACAAATGGCCACCTATATGCATACCAACTGGAATTGCTTTGTCGCCATCATGTCAAGCGACATGCTCGTCCCGACAAACCTCAGGCACGCCCTCACCCGAAACTCCCTCGCAAGGCTCCGGCTGGCGGATTGCCATGTCGCAGTCCTGCCCAGAAAGCACATGTTGACGTTTGAAACGGCTGCTGTGCCAACGGGTGCTCCATGCCACACTGTGAAGCAGTTCAGCCAGCCCACCTCAGCACCAGCCTCTGAGCTGGTCCTCGTCAGTTCAGAGCCGTCGTCTAAGCTGAGAGTGAGACTGCGACTGAGACGCGCGCGTCCATCGCACTCGGAACTTCTCCGGATGCGCACAAGTGCTGTCAGTTTGCAGCTGCATCAAATCTTGTCTGGTGCTTTATGCTGGACCCAGTGTCAACGTCATGTGTCAAGGTGTGGTGCCAAGAGCATTTGCCAGCTGTGAGCACAGTGAAGCTCATGCTGAGCAGTGTCCATGAGGGTATGGGAAAACATGCAGTTGTGCGAACACTGTGAACGCAAAGCAACCTAAATAGGCAAGCCACAATATGAGAACAGAAACGCCGGTGACCTGCTCAAAGAGCAAACGTTGCAGTGCACCTGCATCCAATTGACACCTTTTTAAACTGGCGGCGTAAACAGACGTGACAGCGGCTTGTTCATGGCTAATCTTTGGCCAGTGCCACTGTGCGACTTTCCGCGCCGACACTTCCCCAGGGCTTGCCCAAGCTTTTGGCTATAGATTGCCCACAGAATGACTTCACCCCGATGGTCATGTCATAGCTCCGATCTGCTTGGCTTTTGTGAATGACTGACTGTTTGGTGGAATCATTCCCAGGTAGAGTTAACATGTCACATGCCCCCGGCTCACAATGTCTTCATGAAGGAATGCACCTCGGCAACACAATTTTCCACGCATGCCGGCTCGGCTCGAAGGGCAGCTGTCAGGATCTCTGTGGGTCGCCACCCACTTGGCATCTTCGTGCAGTTCTTCTCTCTTTTCCAACCTTCAATGTCGCGAACAGGTTTGAGCAGCGGCACACTTTTTGTGTGCAAACAAGCTCTAGGCGGCCAGCGTGGTCAACCGAGCCAGCACCTGCAAAGCAATGTCACGCACCGATCTGATTATGATTCCTTTTGTCAAGCCCAGCAGACCAGCCTTGTTCAGCTCCGAGAGTTGCAAACGATTCACGGACAACCTAGCAATGCGCAATATTCCCACTGGCCCTGAAGCAAGCTCTTTGACGGCCGTTCCGAAATGCAAATGTCCAACTGTTGTTATTTAGAAGCGTCCATGGCAATACATCATGCTTCTTGGGTTGAATGGGCGTCTCAGAACTGGCAATTTCTCGGCAAGCTTCTGCGTTCTTGCTGCACTGGTGTCCATTTGGGACTTTGGGCCAGCATGCAAGCACACCCACATCCAGAGAAAACACACACACACACCCACACCCACACCCACACCCACACCCACACCCACACCCACACCCACACACACACACAGCACCCATCTTTGAGATTTGTGGAGGACTGCTCCATAAAGATTTGGGCAATGCTCATAACATGCTCGAGCGATGCTTGCACGTGCACGGGCAGAGGGAGTCAGGAGGCCAACTTTCAGTACTGAACTATCGAACGGCCGGACTTCCAAGCAGGTTTCCGCAAAACTAGGTGAAAAACACGTTTCATTCTCCTGACAGGTTGATACTCAACTAGACCTCTGGAAATCTGAACAAACACTCGCAAGGGGACTTCGGCCACTCTGCATGACTTCCACGACACGCAAAGCCCAGAGGAAGAACAAATGCCCGAGCCACATTCACTCGGTTGCTTTCTGCTCCCCTGCTAAATGCTTAACTTTTAGTGTTTTAATGGAAAACCCATTAGTTGGGAAACAAGTATTCAGTCCTAACACCCCTTGGCAAAATGCACCAAAGTTCAGTGCTTCAGTACCTGGGTGTGGGTCAAAATAAAACCACCAGGAATTGGACCGCAGCTTTGAGTCCTTTCCAATTACCAGGGCAACCCATTTTGGGTACCTAATCCATTTAAGCTTCCCCAGAATTAGCTCCCCTTTTGATGTTTTTTTGGACTTTTTTGGGGTCCCTTTGTTTTCCACTAACCAGGCCCCCCCAAAAAAAACAACAACACGATGATTTGACCTCGGGTTTGAGTCCTTTCCATTTACCAGGGCAACCCATTTTGGGGTTACCAGATTTTTGACCACCGCCACCTCTTCTGCAAGACATTATTTTTGAGCCGCCCTCTGGGGATCGAGCTCTTTGAGAAGCTCCGCCCCGCGCAGAATCAGCGCGAGCATCACCTCGAAGGTCTCCTTGCACCTTGGTGAGTGACAAGTCTTAAAGGCCGTCTCTTGTCCGACTTGGAGCCCGGGTGTCAGGAACTTAGAGCCCAAGTTTTTCATGGGTGTCAGAAACACATTCTCAGTTTTGCAGATATTATGTATACAAATATGGGTTTCAGGAACATGTTCAGTAATTTGTTTGGGTTTCCGTGTTCCGCTAAAGCCTCACAAGTATGGACGGGTTTCACACGCAGCATGCGAACCATGCAACATGCCGAGTAAACCATTAACGTATCATTGAACCTTGACATGCTTTCTGCGATGTGGTTAGGCTCCTTCAGTCGGCACTTGCAATACAGTAAGTGCCAGGCAAGGAATCCGGGGCATCTGATGCGGACTCCAGCGCCTGATGCCGCTTAGGTCGTGAAAGCATTCAAAAAGTAAGGTTCGCCTCAAATCATTGAAACCTTCCCGCACGAAACCGAGCCAAGCTGCCAACAAACAGCAAACAACTTCAAGCTGCTACACACACGTTTTAATTGGTGACTTGCTTCTTCCCACGCCTCCCACTTCTGGATGAGCGGGGTCAAATCCCTTGCGCACACGTTGCCGTCAAGAAGATGGTAGTCCTGGAAGCGTGTTCCATGTCAGGCGGCGAAACATTGCAAGGCCAATAAACTGGAGAAGGAGAACAAGAAATAAAAGCTTCCGGGACGTCCAGTTGTCTTTCACGCACACACGCACACACGCACACACGCACGCACGCACGCACGAGCAACAAGCAAGCAAGCAAGCAAGCAAGCAAGCAAGCAAGCAAGCAAGCAAACAAGCAAGCAAGCAAGCAAGCAAGCAAGCAAGCAAGCAAGCAAGGAAGCAAGCAAGCAAGCAAGCAAGCAAGCAAGCAAGCAAGCAAGCAAGCAAGCAAGCAAGCAAGCAAGCAACAAGCAAGCAAGCAAGCAACAAGCAACACAGACACACACAGTGCCACACACAAACACACAGTGCCACACACAAACACACAGTGCCACACTGTGGCAAACAAACTGACACAGACACGCAGACATAGACCAAGACACAGACCAAGACACACACACACACAAAAAAAACACACACACACACACACACACACAGACACACACACACACAGACACACAGACACACTCACACACAGACACACAGACACACAGACACACAGACACAGACACAGACACAGACAAAGACACAAACACAGACACACACACACACACACATACACATGCAGGCACGCAGGCACGCAGGCACACAGACACACAGACACACAAACACACACACACACACACACTCACACACAGACACACAGACACCCAGACACACAGACACACACAGACACACAGACACACAGACACACAGACACACAGACACACAAACACACAGACACACAGACACACAGACACACAGACACAGACAAAGACACAGACACAAACACACACACACTCACACACTCACACACTCACACACTCACACACACAGACACACAGACACAGACACACTCACACACAGACACACAGACACAGACACAGACACTGACAAAGACACAAACACAGACACACACACACACACACATACACATGCAGGCACGCAGGCACGCAGGCACACAGACACACAAACACACACACACACTCACACACTCACACACTCACACACAGACACACAGACACCAGACACACAGACACACAGACACACAGACACACAGACACACAAACACACAGACACACAGACACACAGACACACAGACACAGACAAAGACACAGACACAAACACAGACACAAACACACACATACACATGCAGGCACGCAGGCACGCAGGCACGAAGGCACGCAGGAACGCAGGCACGCAGGCGCACAAACACGCAGGCACGCAGGCACGCGGGTACGCACACACACACACACACCCGCGCGCGCGCTCTTGCGCGCCTCTTTTTTCCTCTCCCTCTCTGTCTCTGTTGCTCTCTCTCTTTCTGTGTGTGCTCTGTCTAAATGTATCGGTCTATCTTTCTTTATTTATTTGTTCATTCCTTTCTTTGTTTCTGTACTTTTTAACTTCGAAGTTTTTTTTCGTTCCTTCAATCTTTCTTTCTTTCTTTATTTCTTTCATGTTTCATGTCTTCCTTGTTTCTTCTATTTCTATATTTATTATTTAGCTTTGTCTTCCTGTCCTTTCCTTGTTGATTTGTTTGTTTCTCTTTCTTTGTGTTTTCTTGCTTTCCTTCTTTCCTTCTGTCTTTTTTGCTTTCCTTCGTCCTTTCCTTGCTTTCCTTCGATATGTCCTTGCTTTCTTTTCTATTTTGCCTATGTCTTTCTTTGTCTTTCCTTTTTTTCTCTGTCTCTCTCTCCCCTTTCTTCTTGTTTTCCTTCTGTCTGCTTCTCTTTTTCTTCTTCTTTCTTTCTTTCTTTCCCCCCTTAAGGCTCCTTCTCTGCCCCTCCCACTCTCGCTCTCTCTCACTCACTCTCACTCTCTTAGTTGACTAATGGCGACCCTCAAGAAAAAAAGCAAAGCCGGCCTTCTTAATGGACTCTCTGGCAACAAACGTGTGCTCGATCAGGACGAGACACTGGCAAATAGGCGGTGCGAACAGCAGCACTTCCAATCAAATCGAGCCTTCTCAATGATGTTCTCTGCAGTAACCTGCATGTGCAAGAGGCACATGTCGCCGTGTTTCATCAACTTGTAAGTGCGGCAGCCTCTTGCTGCTTTTGCCCAGACACTTTGACTCTGGGCTATGGGCCTTCTCCTTCTTCGGCTTCTTCTTCTTCGGCTTGATGTCATGTAAGCCGTCGTCACTATCAACATCTTGACCTGGGGTGGCAGCTCGGTGGTAAAACTCATGGTCTCAATTCCCTCATATGTAGCAGTGACAAGTGATCCAAGACAGCAATGCCGGTTTCATGCCAAACAACCTCAACCAATGTGGCAGAACCATCAGCAATTCGTGAGACGATACAAAAAGTTCCCTTCGGCCACAAACATTTGAGACACACCGTTTCTGAACCAGACACTGAGCCGATTTTGGCCAGAAAGCAAGGTTTGTTCACATGTTCTGGCGTCTTGCCTGTTTCTTCGGCTGCTTCTCGTCTTGCCTCCTGCTCCTGCCAAGCTCTGAAGGCTAGCCGGGAGTACAGACACGAACCAAGAGCCTCAACCTTCTTGACCAGGGCTTGCAGATTGAACTGTCCCTCCATCTCTTCCTCTTCGTCTACCTGTGGTGATTGCAGTTCCAACATGTTCCAATTGTCTGGTCACTGGTGCCAGTGCACGGGCCCAAGATTGCACACCCGCGTCCAGCCTCATAGTGCTTGCGCTCGTGGTCAAGTTCGACTTCTTCCAGGTCTTGATCAAGCTTCTCCCTCACCTACAATCGCCACTTGACAACGTGCAGAGTTGATCGACTTGGGCCCAGTAAGGCAGCAGTGATAGCACATCATCGAATTAGATACTCACTTGCCCTCTGCCTGTCCAAATTTGCCGCGCTGGTTCATCACAATGGGATGCTTCCATGTAACTTTTTGCGTTGCCATGTTCACATAGTAGTAGCGGCCTTAGCCGCGCTAACCACTGGCATGCATTCACGCGCAGGGCCAACAGTGTGACTTTCACCAACGCAGCTGCCGGCAAGCCATTCAAGCAGACTGGGGAGGTAGCCCAAATGCTCATCCCAATGCTCCTGACACACTCCCAAATGCATGCACACCTGGACACATACACATGCAAACGTTGCGGCACACACACACACACAGACAGACAAGCACAGACAAGCACAGACACACACACAAAAAACAAACAAACACACAACACAACACAACATAACACAACACAACGTAACACAGCACAACGCAATCCAGAACAACACAACAACACATTTCTGTATATATGTATATATATATACACATTTTAAACAATGTGCATGCATAGATAAAAAGGACTGTCACGTCGCGCACACACACACACATGCGAGTGCGCGTGTAAGTGCGAGCTTGCCCGACGGCCGGCCCGTAGACCCGCCGCATGCATGCACGCACACATTTATAAACACACGTGCGAACACGAATCGCAAACACGAGCACTCGCGCGCCCGCATGCCCGCATGCCCGCATGCCCGCACGCCTGCGAGCGCGCCTGCCTGCCTGCAAGCCCTCAAGGACAAACACATACACACACACACACACGCAAAAAAAAAAAAAAACAGAAACTAAAGGACTGGACAAACCCACACGCTTCTCCTTTTACAAGTCTTTCAATTTCAACGGGGTGTAAACTGAGTGAGCGAAAGTTAGTATGTGTGCCACGCAAAGCATCAGAGACGTGTGCAAAGTCGCGCAACACTTCGGACACGTTGAGGCTCGAATGCGCGACAGGCGCAATACTATGGACACGCTGTCTGATTTCCTGACAAGTGCTCGGTTCCGGACGCAGTGCTTTCGAGACACACACGCACACACGCACAAATACTGCCACGCACACAGACACTGACGGATGCACACAGGGACACAAATATCAGATAGACACATATACACGCAGAGAGACACGCAAAAACAGACATAGACAGGCACACACATCCTTTGGTTTAAACACAAAGAAAGGCCCAGGCATGGACACAGTCACAGACCGACAGAGACACACAGAATCAGAGACACACAAACGCAGGCACATTTGTCAGCCCGATTCTTCATGGCCACGTCAAAAGCTTGAAAGGGCACGTAACCAGTCACATGTCGATAGTATGCCTGGCAAAGGAGCTTGCGTCTGCGTCTGGCCTGCCAGCCTTCTGGAACTTCTAACCGAAGATTGGCCGCCTTGACCTGCGCAAAGAGATTCAGCTCTCAAATCCATTCCTGCCTGCTTGCATGCCTTAAGGGAAAAGGAAGCGAAGACAAAGAAGACGAAGAACAACCACCACCACCACCAGCAACAACAAGAAGAGCAACAACCACAACCAACGACCAACGCGAGCAAGCAAAGCAAGCAAGCAATCAAGCAAGCAAGCAAGAAAGCAAGAAAGCAAGGAAGCAAGCAAGCAAGCAAACCAACCAGCCAACCAAGAAAGAAAGAAAGAAAGACAGAAAGAAAGAACAAATGAAAGCAAACACACACAAACAAACAAACAAGCAAGCCAACAAACAAACAAGCAAACAAACAAGCAAGCAAACAAACCAACCAACAAACAAACAAGCAAACATAAAGCAAACAAACATAAAAGAAAACAAACACGCAAACACACCCACACACACACACACCCACACAAGGGCAAAAAACAACACAAGCGCAAACAAACACGCGTGCACGCACAATCAAGCCCTGAAACAAACAACAAACAACGGCAAACAACAATCAACAACAATCAACAACAATCAACAACAATCAACAACAATCAACAACAATCAACAACAATCATCATCATCACCCACAACAAACAACAAACAGCAAACCACCAACAACCAACAACCAACAACCCACAACCCACAACAACAACAACAACAACACCAACACCAACACCAACACCAACACCAACACCAGCCCCAACACCAACACCAACACCACCACCACCACCAACAACA
>CAUJNA010002882.1:0-16038 GCA_963377175.1 Effrenium voratum | reverse complement strand
TCCTGGGCCGGGCGGCCCATCAGCGCGCCGTTGGAGCACAGCCAGCTCATCCGCGACCTGGCCGGCGGGCACAGGCACGCGCTCACGGAGAACATGCGCTCCGACCCCGGCATCTTCGACTTCGTGAAGTGGCTGCGGGTCGGCGAGGAGGCGTGCCCCACGCTGGAGCAGGCCAAGGCGAGGCTGAGGGAGCTCTTCCCCTCCAAGCCCGGGTGGCCGGACACCACGCTGGTCAACAGCCACAGCAAGCGCATGGCCGTGAACGCAGCGGCGAACCGGGCCCTGGCGCCGCCCGCAGAGCATGAGGGTGTGGCCGGGGCTGCGCCTCATCGGGGCCGGCGGAAAGATACCCAAGGGCGTCTTTGTGGCCGTGGCGGAAGTGGAGCCGGACGGAGTGAGGCTGGACAACGGCATGCGGCTGAAGAACCAGGAGCTGCTGCGGGCCACCCGGCCGAGCCACGCAGTTACCTACGCCAGCTGCCAGGGGCTCTCCCTCCACAACCGCGTCCGCCTGGACCTGGAGTCCTGCCACCTCACGCTGCGCCACCTGTACGTGGGCGCCTCGCGGGCCACGAGCTCCGAGCTGCTGGAGGCCTAGAACGGGCAGTACGGCGCCTCCAGGGGCTCCAGCATGAGGTGGCGCACCTCGAAGAGCACGCCCCACTGCCTGCCCATCAGCCACACGTGCCGGGCCTCCACAAGCGCGAGGCCCCTGCGGCGCGCGAACTCCGCGGGGCGCGGCACGCGGTTGCCGGCGGAGTCCCAGAAGAGGCAGCGCTCCAAGTCCATCTTGCACTTCACGTGCTTGCCCTTGGCGCTCACCTTGACGGCGCGCTGCAGCTGGCTCTCAAGCTCGGCGCGGGTGACCCCGGAAAGGGCTTCTGGAAGATGATCATGTCGTCGACGACGGCCTGCTCCACCCCATCCGTCCACGCCCCCAGGTCGGTGCTCGCAAAGCACACGCCCACCCTCTTGGCCCCGTCGTCCTGGAAGTTGCCGGGCTCCCACAGCACCTCCACGTCCGCCTTGCACACCAGCGCGCCCTGATGGGAGTCCTCTATGGACATGAACTTTCCCCCCTTGGCATTGGTCTGAACGTCCAGCCCGAGTGCAAGCTTCATTGCTCGGCTCCTTTTTTATCTCGCGGAGAAAAAATCCGGTCCGATGAACGTGCGAGTTTTCGTCATCGCAGTGGCGGTGATCTTGCTCTTTAAAAATGCCGAGACTCCTGGAGCTTTTCTGCGGCACAAAGTCGGTGGGCAGGGCCTTCGAGGCGGCGGGCTGGGAGGTCGTCTCCCTGGACATCGTGTCGAAATTTGAGCCCACGATCCTCTGCGACATCCGGAGCTGGGACTACACGACGTACCCGGGGCGCTTCGACATGGTCTGGGCCAGCCCCGTCTGCGCGGAATACAGCCGCGCGCTGACGACGCGCCCGCGGCGGCTCCTGGAGGGCGACGCGCTGGTGCTCAGCGCCCTTGAGATCATTGCGCACTTTGACCCCTTGTTGTGGGTCATAGAGAACCCGGCCACCGGGCTGCTGAAGACCCGGCCGTTCATGGAGCGCCTGCCCTGGGTGGACGTGACATACTGCAAGTACGGAACTCCGTACAGGAAGCAGACGCGGCTGTGGACCAACATGCGCTGGAGGCCGAGGCGCAGCCTGTGCAGGCCCGGCAGCCGCTGCGAGGCGTGGCAGGACGGCAGGCACCTCCGGGCCGCGCAGCGGGGGCCGCGGCTGATGGAGGGGCAGTACGAGAGGGTCAGCCAATCACGCGAGCTGCTCTACAGCGTTCCAGCCGCGCTGTGCGAGGAGATTGCGCGCGCGGCCACGGAGGAGCTTGCGGAGCGGCTGAGCATTCCGGATTAGACCGTTCAGGCTTCGTCTAATCCGACGAGCCTGGAACAGTCCTTTTTTCCATGTGTTTGCATGTTTTTTTGGGGGTGCCTTATTTCACCAAAAATGGTGAAGAGGGGCACCGGAGCGGCTGAGCATTCCGGACTAATTCTTCAGTCTCCGTCTAATCCGACGAGCCTGGAATAAGCCCATTTTTCCATGTTTTTGCATGTTTTTTGGGCGGTGCCACTAAACTTCAAAAATGAAGAAGAGGGGCACCCCCGCCATTTTTCTCGTTTTTTGGGCGCACTCAAAAGCGGTGTCACTAAACACCAAAAATGGTGAAGAGGGACACCCCCGCCTTTTTTCTTGTTTTTTGGGCGGTGTCACGCTTCATGAAAAATGATGAAGAGGGACACCCCCGCCTTCGTTTTTTTGGGCGCATTCAAAAGCGGTGTCACTAAACGCCAAAAATGGCGAAGAGCGACACCGGGCCTTAGTCAAGCACGGAAACGCCCGTGCCGGAGAGCGTCACCAGCTGGACACCGGGCCTCTTTTTCTCGTTTTTGGGGCGCATTCAAAAGCGTCATCAAAATGGCGCAGACCGGGCCTTAGTCAAGCACGGAAACGCCCGTGCCGGAGAGCGTCACAAAAGGGCCCTAGTCCAGCACAGAGGTGCCCGTGGCGGAGAGCGTTACAAGCTGGTAGGCGACCAAATGGATGAAAACAGGTCCGTCATCGTGCCGTCCAGGCCCTTGAAGGTGAACCGGGCAAGGTCGCCCGAGCGGGTGCTGACACCACTCAGCGGCATCTTGGGCACGCGCAACTCCGGTGTGGCGTGTCTTTCGGCGGTGTGTATGACGGGTGGGAAAGCGGCAAGAAGCTTTGCAAGGTCGCCTGAGCGGGCCGATGTCGATGTTGCGCACCGTGTGTGTAGGTGGCCCGCAAGGCGGAGAGGAAGTTGGGAAGTTTTGTTTAGGAATTGTGGAAGTGCTCCGAAGCTCCCTTCTGGCTCCCTTCATGGGGTTGTGAGGGTACTGCAGGCTGCCCAGCTGCATCTGCGACTCCAGGAGGCTGTCCTCCTGCCTGGCCGCGCCGATGGGGGCCACGTCCTGCCCCGGGTTGGCCAGCAAGTGGATCTTGGAGCCGCGTCGTTGTCCCAAAAAGTCACAAACGCGCCCATGAGTTTCGTGAAGGCGCGCGCCACGGTGACGTTGTGCTCCGCCACGCCGTTCGGGACGCTGGACTGCTGCGTGTGCGCTGTGGGGTAGCTGAACACCAGGGACCTTCCTGAGAGGAGCACTCGGTTGAAGGACTCCACCAGCGCAGAGTCCAGGACGACCTGGGAGGCCAGAACTCGGACGTTCTGGATCTTGAAGTCGGTGCTCAGCGTGGCCCCCGCCGGGTGCGCCCCGGCGTTCTCGGACCACAGCGCAGTGGTGGCGTCCGCAAACTCAATTTCTATCACCAGGTTCAGCTGCGGCGCCAGCATCTTCCCGCAGCGCAGGATGCCCACCATGGTGGGGCGCAGCAGCACGTCCGCGTAGCCGCCCTGGTGCACCGCGCGGGCGATGCGCGGGTCGTTCACTTCGTCGAAACCTCCATGGCCTTGTTGCGGTTGTACTCTCTGCCCTTCAGCAGGTCGTGCACGGCCACGGTGCGGCCGTAGTAGTTGATGTCGTCGCAGCGCTGGCCGTTGGCAAAGACCTGGACGCGCTGGACGAAGCAGGCGGGGTTGGGCGTGGCCGGGGCCAGCGGGTTGGTGCCGTCCGTGTTCCTGACGCGGAAGGCGATCTTGATGGACTCGGGGTCGATGAAGGACGTGCCGCTGGTCAGCGGGATGCGGCAGACCCGCGAGGTTGTGGGAGAGAAGGAGCTCAGCGAGCTGGGGAAGTACTGCACGTCATGCCGCGCCGTGACGTAGCTGGTGTTGCTCGTCTTCAGCTTGTAGTCCAGGCTCTGCATCAGCTCATCCTGGGCTCCGGCGGTGACTACCTCCATGTTTATATACACGCATTTTGACTCGTACGGCGAAGGATATTCTTCCAGTGTCTATATTGATATAGGCACTGGAAGAATGGTGTTTTTGTGGCGCAAAATCGGGCAAAAAAGCTATTACTCCAGAGTGTATATTCATATACGGCCTGGAGTAATAGCATTTTGTGGCGCAAAACCGTGCAAAACGAGCTATTAGTCCAGGGCCTACATTGATGTAGGCGCTGGACTAATAGCATTTTATAGCCCAAAATCGTGCAAAAAATGGTATTCTTACAGGGCCTACATTTGCGTAGGCCCTGGAAGAATAGTATTTTGCAGCGCAAAACCGTGCAGAAAAAACTCTCCCCGAGGAGGGTTTTTTTATTTTTTTCTACGCAGCCTCAATGTCTCGCGCCAGCTGGTCAAAGCTGGGCGGAGGCAAACTCCGGCGTCCGGAACTGGAGCTCGCCCGCGAGCTTGGCTGGGACTGGGGCAGGGCCACGGGGTTCAGGCCCCAGGAGAAGGGGCGCGGCGTGTTGTTGGACTGCGCCTGAACTCGGAAGCCGGACTGCGAGGAGGCGCGGCTGCTTGCGGGGCTGCCCGAAGTGCTGCTGCCTGAGCGCAGCGAGAAGTGCTGAGGCTGAGTGGCGTCGTTCATGTTGTTGGCGGACCGCACGTCCTGCACGGCGGCGTCCTCGCTGCCCTGCTGGGGCCGGAAGAGCGTGTTCTCCAGCACCCAGCCCGTGCCGCGCGCGAGGCCGTAGGCTGCGCCGCCCGCAATGCCCACGGCCAGCCCCGCCGTTGCCGCCGCGCCAACTCCCGCCGCGCCAGCCAGCGTTCCAGCAACCTCGCCCGCGGTGGGCGCCAGGGCTGCTGCTCCTTCAGCCAGGCCCCCCAGGTACCCGAAGGCTCCGCCCACGCCCTCGGCGGCAACGGCAACCTCGCCCTCCTCCGCTGCCACGGCCGCCGTCTCCTCAACGGCCTGCGCTGCGCCACGCTCCACCTCCTGCGCGCGCTGCCCCGCCTCGTCCAGGAGGCGCTCCCCGTCACTGGGCCGGCCTATGATCTGCGGAGGCGGCTGCGCCGGGCCCGGGCGGGGCAGCACGTTCAGGCGCACGTACTCCGCTGCGTCCTGGGGCAGCTGAGAGCGGAAGGCCTGCGCGGCTGCCAGTCCCGCTGCCCCTGCGCCTATGAGGTCCGCTGCCGCCTGCGCGCCGTCTGCAGTGCCGCGCAGACGGTCCGTGATGGAGGGCGGCCACTGCCCGTTGCTGGCCAGCGCGCCGGCCTCGGGGTCTCCCGCCAGGTCGTCCTCAACAAAGCGGGTTCCGCCGTACCCTTGGTACCTCCGCGCAAGGCGCACGTCCTCGTCTGTGGCCTCTGCGGGAGTGCGGAAGCCTTCCTCGGGAATTGCTTGCAGAGGCGTGTGCTGCAGAGGCTGCGGGTTGGGGTCCTCGCTGGACTGTACGAAATCGTCCAGGTAGAAGTGGCTTGCGACGAAAGATGTGGCCTTGCGGTCCGGCTGGTCCAGCAGCGGCTCGTTCCGCTCTAGGTAGCCCACCACCTGCTCGAAGCGCGGGCGCTGGTTGAAGCCGTGCGCCCGGAGTGTCTTCATTTACTGTTGCGCAACTTCGCCCGCCGCCCGTTCCACGCCCCGGCGCTCGGCCCGCGCGTAGCGCAGCTGGGGTACCTGGCGGTGCACGGCCTCCGTCAGCCGGCTTTCCTGCCTTTCCGCTACTCTCACGTCGTCCAGGTGCCGCTCTGCTCCTCCTGCGCCTAGGAGAGTTTGTAATGCCTGGCGCTTCGCCTAGCCGTTGTTGAACGGCCGCGCTATACTCCAGTTCTCGGTTAGCGCTTCAGCAGCAGCGGCCTGCAAGTTGTGCTGGGGTACGTCTTGTGTAACCACCGGAGCATCCGCGGCTTCGTTTGCGCTGGTGGGCTTCTATTGTAGTTATGCGTTTGTTTATATGGACATTATGCTTTTACACTTGTCCACTTGCGACTGTGGTCAGCTGGGTCATCAGCGGACTGCCGCTCCAGATGCGCAGGGCGCGCTGCTGCTCTCTTGTGAGCTGAGGCGCCTCAACCGGTGGTGCCTCAGCCGGGGCCTCAGCCGGTGGTGGTGCCTCAACCGGTGTCGTCTCAACCGGTTTTGGCTTGCGCTTTGGAGCAGCCGGCTCAGTGGGCACGTCCTGCTTCGGTTTGTTTTTGCTCCCAGGCGGCCTGCCCCGCCGTTTCGGTTCCGGCGCCGGCGCAGCGTGTGGTGTAGTGTGTGGCGCAGCGTGCACCTCTTGCGCCTCTGGCGCCTCCGCCTCTTGCGGCGCCGGCGCCTCTTGTTCGGTCGGCTCCATTTATTATACGTGGTCAAGATACAACACGAAGGACAAAGACGACCCGCGAAGCCGGACGACGTTGCCGTCCAGGTCGGTCAGGCGGAAGCGCATGTGCCTCAGGGTAACCGGGCCCCTGAGGGCCATGAAGTGCCCGTCGTCGGAGCCCGTCCCCACAATGGTACCCACTCCGCTCTTCAGCGTGATCTTGGAGAGGATGTCGTCGCCCAGGTTGCCCAGCACTCTGCTGGCGTTGGCCAGCTGGGCGCAGCGCAGGTAGACCTCGTTGTGCGAATTCATTTTCACATATTCGAAGATCTGCTGCCCGCCGGAGACGAAGCTCGGGCCCAGCATGTGGTCCACGCTGAAGGGCTTGGCGGGAGAGGCGGGCGGCGCGGCGGGGTAGTCCGCCGCGTCGGGAAATTGCTGGCGCAGCTCCAGGTCGTTCAGAATGAGGCGGTTGCCGTCGTAGGCTACGCTGAGGCTGTTCGTGGTTTCGCTGTACGTGGCAGTAGCGAAGTTGGAGCTGATCCAGGCGGCCAACCGAGGGCCCGTGTACGCGCCCTCCGGAAGCTGCGCCCAGTTCAGCGTACCCAGCGCGGCGTCAACCCAGTAGAGGTAGCGGCCCCGGTCCGTCGAGAGGAAACTGTCGGCCAGGCGGATCTTGTAGACGGCGAGCCGGGCGTCGCTCTGCAGGTGCAGCGACTCTCCCAGGTCGACCTCGAAGTCGCTGTCCGAGCCGGCCACTCTCTTGCGGCTGTCCACGTAGATAGTCGTCATGCCTTTTCTAAGGAAGCCGCCCGTTCTGCGGATGATGGGCGGGTGGACGGCTGCGACGGAGGTGCAGCACTGAGCGCCTGAGGCGCAGGAGATATTTTCAAACCGTGCGCTGATCAGCGTGGAGCTGGCGAACAGCTTCTGGCCCAGGAAGCTGAGCGCCGCTCCCATCGGCGTCTCTTTCCAATGCGAAACGCTCTTCAAAGCGATTGTAGAACATTTCATTCCTCGGCTTCAGGTAGTAGACGAAAAGGAAGCTGTAAGGTTCCCGCGTCGCCTGCTCGTACACCTGGTAGAGCTGCTCCTTCGGCAGCAGGGCGCTGAGCTCCTCCACCACGGCGTCCAGCTCGTGCTGGTTGCGCAGCCTCCAGCAGCAGAGGAATTGCTGGTTGACCCGCACGGCTGCGCTGATTAGTCTCAGCTTCTGTGAGCTGACCCAGGTACTGATTTGGAGGTGCCGACCGCGGATGAACAGCGTATCCAGGGCGCCGTTTGGTCTGTGGAGCTGAGGCACGTCCGCTAGGTCGTCGCAGATTATCAGGACCTGATACAGTTTCTTCATCTCCAACTTCTTGGACGCCTCGGTGATCTTGCGCTGCTGCTGGATGATGCGGCGCAGCGCCGCCTCGTCCCACTCGTCCCAGTACGCTTGCTCCCGTTCAGTATTCACGCCCAGGTCCTGCTCGATGTACTTCTTGACGGGAATCCAGCCGTCGTCGATGTCGATGGACGGGCTAAAGATGTAGATCCTTTCGAAGACGCCCCTGTACTGCTCCAGAATCAGGCTGATCAGAGTCACGGTTTTCCCCGATTTGGAAGGTCCGAGGAAAATGCCCGTGCACGGAACCAGGGGCACCACGGGGTCCGAGGGCTGTTTGCTGCTGTATTCTGGCACAGGAAACAGCTTGATCTTCCCCATAGCTTTGTTTTTACTTCCCAAATTCGACGCAGGGAAGCCGGGCGGCGAGTCCGTCAGCGCACTGCTACACAGCAGGACGCTGACAGAGTTTTCCGTGAGCGTCCTGCTATACAGCAGTGCGCTTCCGTAGTTTTCCGTGAGTGCATCGGTGTGTAACGACGCCCTCACGGAGTTCTCAGGGAGACACCGGGGCAATCCTGCGCCCACGCCAGGATTGGGTGGGGCAATCCTGTTGCCACGCCAGGATTGAGTGAGCAATCCTGCGCCCACGCCAGGATTGACGGCAGGGCGTGTGAATGGTGGAAAAACACTCCGGGAGTTATGCTGCGAGGACAGCATAACTCCCGGACCTTCGGCGCTGGCCCGGTGATGGGTTTTTGGGCAATCCTGTTGCCACGCCAGGATTGAGTGAGCAATCCTGCGCCCACGCCAGGATTGCCCGCTCGGCACGTGCCTGCTCGGCACATTTAGTTACTAGTGCCAGCTCGGCACTGTGCCCGCTCGGCACGTCCTACAAGTGCCCGCTCGGCACTGCCTAGGTGCCCGCTCGGCACCGCCCCGCCTCGCAGTTCTCCAGCTCCAGGATGAACCTACGTACGGCCTGACAGGAAAAAAAGGGGGGAGGGGCACGGGGTTGAGCCACATGTCATGCGAAAAGACGTGCAACACCGTGCGAAAAAACGTGCAAAAACCATGCAAAATCATGCCATGCAAAATCATGTCATGCCAAAACCATGCAAAATCATGCCATGCAAAATCATGTCATGCCAAAAATGCAAAAAACAAGCTGTTCCACATGTTGCAAAAAACAAGCTGTTCCACATGCAAAAACCATGCAAAAATGCAACATGCGCGTACGCTGGCGTCTAGGGAGGCGCGGCAGGGAGGCTACGGCAGGCGCGGCAACCCACTGAACATCCACTCTCCCCCGGGTCCTTGCTATATGTACTATATGTGCTATATGGGTCTTACACGCAGGCAAGCCACTGAAACATCCACTCCCCCGGGTCCATGCTATTGCATGTGTGCTATATGTTGCTATATAGGGGTTTACCATGGCAATAGGCCACTGAATCCACTCTCCCCCGGGTCCTTGCTATATGTCCTATATGTGCTATATGGTATATGCATATATACAAATTTTGCGCGTAAGGATATATATCAGAACTTATAGTTACTTTATAGCAAGGAGCTGGGGGAGGAGTGGAGTGTTCAGTGGGTTTGCCTGGTAAGACCCTAGAGCACATATTAGCACATATGCTTTGGACCGGGGGAGAGTGGATGTTTCAGCGGGCTGGGTCATATGCATATAGCACCATATAGGTCATGGAGCTGGGGGAGGTGGGGGATTCAGAGGGCTGGCGTCATATAGCACATATAGCACATATAGCAACGAGCCGGGGAAGAGTGGAGGTTCAGCGGCTTGGCGCGGCTTCAATGCCGGGCAGGCGCGGCCGGGGAGGCTTCAACGCCGGGCAGGTGGCGCGGCAGGAATTGAACACAACTGACACTTGTGTTGAAGTGCCTTGGAACTGGCAACCTCTCTCTTTAGAGGGAGATTCCCAAATGGCTTATATTGTACCTGAGAGGCTCACAGCACTCGTCCGTCCAGCATTTGACCTCGTCCTGCGAAGGATTCGAAGTCTAAAACGCTGCGTGCAGGCGTGTGGCTGCAAAATAGAGGCCCCTAGATATGCGCTGCAATTTGGCTCCAGGTTGCATTTCAAGCGATGTCAAGCTTTGCCAAAGGAAACCCCTTTTCCCTTTTTTTCGGGGACCCCTTTTTTTTGGACCCCTTGTTTTCTTTTTTTTTTTGTTTTTTTCTAGCCCTTGTTGTGTGGGAGCTTGGGTTTATGTGTGAGCGGGGGTTGCAAAGGTTGGCTCGCTTGAATTGCAACCTGGAAGCCAAATTGCAAGCATATAATAGGGGTCTTATATTTGCTAGCCTCACGCCTCACGAAGGTTTTTTAGACTTCGAATCCTTCGAGGAGAGGTCAAATGCTTGGACGGGACGAGTGCTTGGGTTGGTGGGTTTCTAGGGTACTTTTATAACCGAGTGTGGTTTGTTTTTTGTATGTTTGGGCGAAGTTCTTAATTTTTTGGGATGCTCGGGTGTTTGGTGAGCCTCTCAGGTACAATATACGCCATTTGGAAAACACCCTCTAAAGAGAGAGCTGCATTCAGTGACGCCAGCGCAAGCTCCTTTTTGGGGCAACAAGGAGGTGTCTTCAGGCCTCCTCGCATCCGCGGAACCTTGAATAGCCCCTTTTTGGGTTATAAATGGAGGCGCTGAGGGACCTGGCCGACGACTTCAACGTGAGGGACCCGCGGAAGCTGTACCGACTCGCGAGGCAGCGCGACCTCGACGTGACGCAGGCCATGGCCTTCAAGGCGCTGAAGGCCGACGTGGGCAGGCGCCCCGGCCGCGCGCGCTGGGCAAGTCGGCCGCCGAGGGGCCCAACGACCGGCTGCAGGCCGACCTCATCGACTTCAGCCAGAACACGCGGGGGAAGACGAAGTAAGTAGTAAGGAACATCAGCTTATAGTAACCTAATTCTTGGGCATTTTTGGTCCCCAAACCCTGCAAAACAGCCAAATTCTTCAACCAGCTGAACGTTTTTCCGATGTCACCGGTCTTTGTCACCACTCCGTTTTTGGTGCAAAAAGCGCTGAAAACGGCGAACTCCGAAAAGTGCGTTTTTTCGTGTCAGACGTCAAAAGTGGAGCCCGAGCCTCCAAGTTCGCTCGTTTTCCGCCGAAAACCGGCTCCAGATGTTTGCCGTGCTCCGAATTCCGTTTTCTGCCCTGAAAAGCCTGCGAATTCCAGCCCGCCGAACTCGTCACCGCTTGTCACCGCTTTGTCACCACTCGCTTTTTGGGTGCAAAAGTGCGTAAAATCGGGCCCAGTTCCCGAGCTCCTTCTCCGCAGGGTTTTTCGCGGCCCGTCAGCCGCCGAGGTCCAGGCTCGGAGTCCGACAGCCCGCCGAGGTGGTCCGTCAGCCCGCCGAGCTTGTCACCACTGATGTCACCACTGATGTCACCGCTCCATCCGGCTCCGGTTTTTGGTGCAAAAAGCGCTCAAAACGGTCGAGTCCGAAGAGTCCGTTTTTCGTGTCGGACTGCAAGTGGGATGCCCGAGCCTCCAAGTTCGCTCGTTTTCCGCCGAAAAACGGCTCCAGACGTCAGTTTTCCGCTTTCGGCCCGGAAAAGCGGCGAATTCCAGCCCGCCGAGCATGTCACCGCTTGTCACCGCTTCGTCGAGGTGGTCCGTCAGCCCGCCGAGCTTGTCACCACTGATGTCACCACTGATGTCACCGCTCCATCCGGCTAAAAAGCGCTCAAAACGGTCGAGTCCGAAGAGTCCGTTTTTCGTGTCGGACTGCAAGTGGGATGCCCGAGCCTCCAAATTCGCAGGTTTTCGGTCGAAAGCAGGGCTCCAGACGTCAGTTTTCCGCTTTCGGCCCGGAAAAGCGGCGAATTCCAGCCCGCCGAGCATGTCACCGCTTGTCACCGCTTCGTCACTGCTCTCTTTGGGGCCGAAAAGTGCGCAAGAGGCTTGCGAAACCAGCTCCGCGGCTTCGGTCCGACTTCGCTCTGGCGCGGGCCTGGTGCGGGTTTGGTGCGGGCCTGGTGCGGGCCTGGCGCGGGCCTGGTGCGGGCCTGGTGCGGGTTTGGTGCGGGCCTGGCCTGGCGCGGGCCTGGTGCGGGCCTGGTGCGGGCCTGGTGCGGGCCTGGTGCGGGCCTGGTGCGGGCCTGGTGCGGGCCTGGCAATCCTGTGTTGGGCACAGGATTGCTGCCTCAATCCTGCTGCGGCAACAGGATTGCTCCGGCCATTCCTGCGCCACGCACAGGATTGCCTTGATGCAGCACCAGCAGCTCTGGCTTGGAGCTGTTCTTGCCCGAGCACAGCCTTGTGATGGAGCCGGCCCTGCTGTAGAGCTCCCAGGCTTCAGGCACGTCGTTGATGCTTACGAGGAAGGGCAGGCCGCTCGCGAAGAGCGCGTCTCGGAGCTCTGAGTGGAAGGCCAGGTCATGCCCCCGCCTCCTCGCGCCATAGTAGTTCATGCTGCGGCCTGGGAAGAGGTAGGGAGGATCGGCGTAGATACAATGCCGTGGCGCTTGGCTGGGCAGAGCGCGTAGATGGGCCAGGGCGTCCTGGCATCGCACGGTCACGTTTGTGGGAGGCCGCTGCAGACGCCGCACGCTGTTCAGCGCCAGTGGCCGCTGCTGTGCGAAGGAGCCCCACTTTCCCGAGAAGCTGTTGCGCAGCAGGACGTACGAGCAGGCGGCGCGGCCTCTCTGAGTGCCCGGCAGGAGGCGACTGAAGTAGAAGCGCCTATCTATCTTGCGCCCCGCCAGGCGCAGCAAGGAGCGCAGGAAGACCGGCTCTTGCTTTAAGTAACAGCGGTGCAGGTTTGCGACGGGCTCGAAGGCGTCGACACCACGCACCTCCAGGGCCGGACGCCGGGCGGCGAGGTAGTACTCCAGCTTTCCAGAACCGAAGAAGAGTGAAGCACTGCGACGTCCCCCAGCAGCCGGTCCACGTGTGGAGCTAACCAGGATTTGCTTCCCATGTACTTCAGTTGCATGCCAGCCTTTTAGTCTCTGGGGGGACTATCATGCGCAGCGGGATACGGCGCGCACGGGCTCGGACCAGTGCTCCGCCACGCAGGGGAGCGTGTTGTTCTCCGCGGCCCGATCAGTTCGCGTCGCGGAGCGCTTGGTGCACCTCAAGCTCCTTACTCTTGGTTGCAGTGCGCGGGTTGTCGCCATGCATCGTTCGCATGTGTCCCAGTAAGCTCTGCGCTCCGGAAAACGGGAGGTCTTGCCGAGGACAGCCCTGGATTTGACACACAAAATTGTTGCAGTCGCGGCAGTGCGCCCGCTGTCGTCGGTGCTGACAGATTGCAGTGCCGCCGCAGTCGCAACACTGCTGCCGCCGCCGTTCATGCACGCAGAGCGACGCACAGCCGCAGTCGCGGCACGTGTGCTGCTGTCGCCCATGCATGCAGAAGGACGCGCCGCCGCAGCCACGGCACTGATACCGCCGCCGCCCGTGCGGGCACTTCTTCTCAGGCCGGCGCACAGGTACCATCGCTGAACACTCTTGGTGTGTTTTCTTACACACCACGGCAAGCGGCGACGCGAATGAACGCGCCAGAATAGAGGCAGCTGTGTAGCTGTGAGTTGTTTAAACCCCACAGGCGCCAGCCCGCCCGCCGCGGCAGAGACCACCGGAGGCCAGCAGGATGAACGCACCGCTGGCAACGAATTTGACAAGTAACGCAAAGGAACGTCATGGGGAAGATCAAGGTATTCCCCACGCCAGAATACAGCAGCAAACAATCCTCGGACCCCGTGGTGCCCCTGGTCCCATGCACTGGTATCTTCCTCGGCCCCAGCAAGTCCGGCAAAACCGTGGCGCTGATCAGCATGATTCTGGAGCAATACCGCGGTGTCTTCGAGAAAATCTACATATTTAGCCCTTCCATCAATATCGACGACAGCTGGGTCCCTGTAAAGAAGTACATAGAGGAGGACCTGGGGGTTAATACCGTGCAATTTCTCTGCTGCTGGAGGCTGCGCAACCAGCACGAGCTGGGCGCTGTCATCGAAGAGCTGAGCGCCCTGCTGTCGAAGGACAAGCTGCGCAGGATCTACGAGCAGGCGACTCGGGAGCCCTACAGCTTCCTCTTCGTCTACTACCTCAAGCCAAAGAATCAAATGTTCCACTTGCGCTTCGAAGAGCGTTTTGCACTGGAAAGAGAATCCGATGGGAGCGGCGCTCAGCTTCCTGGGCCAGAAGCTGTTCGCTAGCTCTACGCTCATCAATGCGAGGTGCGAGAATATCTCCTGCTGCACCTCCGTCGCAGCAGTCCAGCCGCCCGTCGTTCGCAGAACGGGTGGCTTCCTAAAGAAATGAATGACGACGATCTACGTGGACAGCCGCAAGAGGGTAGCCGGCTCGGACAGCGACTTCGAGGTAGACCTGGGAGAGTCCCTGCACCTGCAGAGCGACGCCAGGCTGGCCGTCTACAAGCTCAGAATCGCCGACAGCTTCCTCTCGACAGACCGGGGCCGCTACCTCTACTGGGTGGACGCCGCGCTCGGCACGCTGAATTGGGCGCTGCTTGCCGAGGGCGCCTACACGGGCTCCCGGCTGGCCGCCTGGATCAGCTCCAACTTCGCTACTGCTACCTACAGCGAGACCACGAACAGCCTCAGCGTAGCCTACGACGGCAACCGCCTCATTCTGAACGATCTGGAGCTGCAGCAGCAGTTCCCTAACGTTGTGGACTACCCCACCTCGCCGGCCGCCTCGCCATCCAAGCCCTTCAGCATCGATCACATGCTCGGCCCGAGCTTCGTCTCAGGCGGGCAGCAGGTCTTCGAGTTCGTGCGCATGAACTGCTACAACGAGGTCTACCTGCGCTGCCCCCAGCTGGCCAACGCCAGCCGCGCGCTGGGCAATCTGGGGGACGACATCCTGTCCAAGATAACGCTGAAGAGCGGCGTGGGCACCATCGTGGAGACCGGCTCCGATGACGGGCACTTCATGGCCGTTAGGGGCCCCATCACCCTGAGACACCTGCGCTTCCGGCTGACAGACCTGGAAGGCCAAGTCGTCCGACTGCGGGGCACTTTTTTTTTTTTCGCGGCACTTTTCTGAGAGACCACGCACCCACAGGTGATGCGGGCCTCAAGTTCGAGCAAGCGAGCTTGGGCACTATTGGCCCGCGGTGAGAAGTGCACAAAGCACAAAGGCGCGAAGGCCGAAACAAAACGAGAGCGTCAAGACTGAGTTCACGCAGTCCGGGCCCGACGGCGTTCACGATCCTTAAAGGCACGTTTTCGAGAAGCCGAAAACTGTACATCCACAGATTCCTTAGGAATCGTGATACAAGGGGGGACAAACGGAATAACAGGGTAAGTACCGAAAGACTTATGTCCCCGGACCGAAACATTGCCCTGCGCATAAAGAGTAAGAGTGGTTTGAAAAATTGACGGGCACACCAGCTGCGGCCTGCAAGAAAGACCAACAGCCGCCTCAAAAGCAAAAGCTCGGGTGAGCGAATTGCAACGCTTGACCTCAACACAAAAAGTAGGCAGCACACGCGCACCGAGATGTGTGGCAAGGTGTGACACGGAGCTGGCAAAAGTGCGTAAAGTCTGTTGGAGTGGAGGCCGAGGCACAATCTCGTATCCTGGCTGGGGGTCCATGGCATATCTGGGCGCATCGCAGGTGCCACCTTGATTCCAAGGTACATTGCGCTGAGTTGCAATGCAAAAATCAAGATACAGCTCAATCCAAGTAATGTCGGGTGATCCGTCACCTTGCGATTCACTAGGCCATTGAAGGGCAGCAAGCCAGTTTCTGAGCAAAGAGAGATAAGACACCCCCCAAAAGGCAAACTCAAATTCACGGTGGGGAAGCAAAGGGATGTCAAGTTTACTGTAAGCAGGGTCACAGAACCACAGCAGGGCTTGTGCCTGAGTGGATGTGATGTGCATGCCCAAGCGACAACGAGCAGGCTGGGCATTGAGATGTTGACTATCTTCTTTGTCCTTTGAGTGTCTCAAGAAAGCCAAAGTGGCCTGTGCACAAAATTGCATAGTCATGCGAGTTTTTGCACGGGCGAGAGCAGCACTAGCTTGCAAATCACTGATGAGTTCAGTGGTATCCAAGAAACCCGTGGCACGAGCTGCGTTGGCGGCTGTATCGGCCATTGCATTGCCAATGGCATGGTACTTGGCAAGGGGTTCAGGAATAGCACATAGATCCTGATGCGCTTTGATCTTGCAGATACGTGCCGCCTGACAGACCGGGGCAATGGCGCACACAGCCAGAACAAGGTCAAAATTGTCAGCTTTCCAATAGCGTTTGGGATCGGGTTGGCAGAGAATGTTGTTGACAAGGTTGACTGCATACTGACTGTCACTGTACACCACAGCATGGTTGGCGCCACACAAGGACACAAGGATGGCTGTTAGTTCTGCACGGGCAACAGTTTGCCATAGGGACACAGGGCCGGTTTGTAGCACCTCAAAGGTTGGCGGTAGGGCGAAATTGCGTCTGTTCCAATCCTGCATATAATCAACTCGCTGAGTGTCAAGTGTGCAATGATCTCTAACAATAGCCCAAGCTACATGCCTTTCAAGGTGCGATCGGGCCTGGTTAGAAGATCCATCAGTGTAAACAA
>CAUJNA010002881.1:0-16133 GCA_963377175.1 Effrenium voratum | reverse complement strand
TACAACAGAAAGCGCTCCCACAGTCTACCCCAAAAGTGGGGGAGATTCCCAAAAAGCAAGGGCCGGAGATTCCCGAAAGTATCACAGAAGCGGGGGATGAACCCCGAGTGATCAACCTGCTGCTCCCTGAGCTCCCAACGCAATCTGGTCCAGCGCCTCAAGCACAAGGCGAGAGAACGCATGGCAGGGGGTAGATGCTCCATAAGCCGCTGGCCATGCCCGTTTTCAGCTTGGGCCAAATCAGGTTGGCGATGTCCTGCGCGTGCAAAGCACAATAAAAAACCAGGGGAAATACCGCGGGACTTGTCCAATCTGTCCTGATTGGAGTGCCTCTCGAAAAGCCCGTCACAAGCTAAAACCAAGATCTCAGAAGACCTGGCTTGCCCGAGACACGCCGGCTGTCCAGAAAGCTTCCCAAAAATAAGAAGGTCGCCCTCGCCACATAGGGTTGAAAAAAGAAAAGGGGTCCCTCAAACAAAGGCCGCAAAGCAAGAGCAGCAAGCCTTGAATTCAGCCTTTGAAATGCATCTTAAGTTGAGTAAACCCCCTGCCTTATCAGCTTCCCAGAAAACTGATGCTGTGTCACATGCAATGCAGCATTTGTGCTTGACGATCCAAGGTTGCGGCCCACCCCTAAAAGGCGTCTTTGTGACGTCTGGGACGGCGATGACCTGTGACAGCGACGTCCCTTCCATGCCGTACTCTCAGCCGTTCCCAGACCCGAGTCATTTCCTCGAAACCGGATAGCTAGAGCCGCAGGATGCTGCTTCGCACCCTCAAGATGGTGATGGCCCTTTGATTTCCCCCTTACACCCCCGAAAAAGTGCGGGGCAGTTCTCCTCAGCAAAGACAGTCCCATGTAAAACTCGAAACAACGGCTCTCTCGGACATGTGGCGCCCTTCCCCGATTCCTGGCCTTCTGCTTCTCAGCGGGAAGGTGTGAGGCCGCCTTCAGGTTGAAATCTCCAAAGGCCTCAGAAAACCCCAGGCCAGCAGGCCCAACGCTTCGAAAACCCAAAATGCCACAGGCCGGCCGCATCCACCTTTACCATGAACCTTTAGCAGGGTTGGCTTAGTCCTTGAGGATGCCCATTTTGGGGGTGGTTCAAGAGTTCAAGAGAAGAACAAACAAACCAGAAAAAAAAAGAAGAAAAAAAGAAAAGAAATCACCAGCCCTATTTGGAGACAAACCCTGAGTGGTTCAAATCCTTAGCCAACGCGTTGCTCCCTTGCCGGCTGAAGCTTCTCATCAACATCTTTGACACGTGCAGAGCACATGGATCCAAGCTGGGGTGCAGGCTTGCGACAGATTCAGGCTTCCGTCCACTCGGTGGCAGGGACCAATTTTGATCACCTACAGGCAATTACATGCACCCGTTGCAAACTGCCTGCAGTGATACTTGGCAGGGCAAAACGCAAGGAAAAACAGTTCCCGCAGCCTTGCCCCTGGCGGATCCTCCGACAAGGCCACGGCCTCACGGACGCGCGGCTTGCGCAAGCCGCAGACGCGTCTGGGCGGTTGCTTCGAGAAAACGGGGAAAGAAAACACATAGGGCTGTGGTTTCAAAAGTAGGGACACTCCCAAAAATATGTGGTCGGAAAATAGGGTAACCTTCAACATCGAAATCTGTGGTGGTCGGAAAAATAGGGTAACTCCCAAAATGTGCCTGGGAGAATGGAAACATGGACCGAAACCTGCGGTCCATATCCTGGAAGTGTCAAAATGGACGTGTAGTTTGAGTAAAGCCGGCAAGAAGTTCTTTGCAAACTCGGGGAACATTCTGCTTACGCGAAGAGTTGAGAGCCTCCGTGGTGGGGCGTGCGGATGCTCCCCTGTTGCTTCTCCAAAAAGGGTAATCTCTTGATGGGAACATGTCCACACTCCCTGCTGAGCGTCAGCCAGTCTGCAAGCTCAATCGTTTGAGCTAAAATGCGGCTCCGTAACAACTGGCACCCGTACCCCCCACACGCGACAGGCTGCCTTGCCGTCTCTGATCAGCAAGGCCCGGGAATCGCCGAGGTTGGCAACGACGACCTGTTCAAGACTCCAGCTCAGCAAGCTCACCGCCCCGGCATCACCAAGGCCAAAATGGGGTGCTGGAACCTCTGGCAAGGCCATTTGGGCATCGATTTCGGGAGTTGGAACCCCCTTTTGGTTTGAGGAAGAAAAACCATCCCCTACAGTTTCCTTTAAGGGACTCCCCAAAATGGTTCATTCCCAAAATCCAGACTCGGTCATTCCCTATTCTCGCACCAGCAAGAAAAGACCAAAAAAGCAAGTTGGGAGTTAGAACCCGAAAACATGGAAACCGTCACCCCCCCCCCCCCAAAAGAAAAAAAAGAAAGAAAGAGGGAGAAAAAAAAAACGCCAGGCACAGACCGATCTTTCTTCCCCGCCCCCCCAAACCAAAACCCGCCAGCGTCCGCCGCCAGCATTCGCGAAAACTCGAGGCCGGCGCCTCGCGGTGTATCAGGTCCACGGCGCAGGCCACGCAGGTGGAGCCGCAGGTGGCGAAGGGGTGGAGCAGCCCCGGGAAGAGCCATCCAAGGCCTGGCGCCAAAGCAACTTCACTCGGCCATTTCTCTCGGCCGATGTTCTCCTCACTTCTCTCTACGCATTGTTGTTTTTTCGCACTTGTTTGGCGGCATGGTGAAATGGATCGCTAAACCCACTTATGGCTCCAAAAACCGGTACTAAAATGGAACCCTGGCAAGTGGAAACATGGGCCAAAACCTGCGTAACCCTAGCTCTCAAATTTTGAGCCACAGCCATCTAACCACAAAAGCCAGGGGGTTGAAGCCCTGAACTGGTGGCCTGGAGGCCCAGCAGCTGACCAACCACTCTCGGTTTGGAGCCGAATCGGTGGCTGTGGTTAAGGGGGCCACCCGGTCTGAATTTTAACTAGGGACCCGAAATGGTGGACATCAGTCTTACTCACTGGCTGAGTGGATGGCCCAAAAACAGTCCAAACTTTATATTTAGCACTAAAATGGTCTTCCCACAAAGTTTAAAGTTCATGAACTCAGGAAGTCAGCTTCGGTGGGGATCCATGTCCACCAACCACTTTGGGGGTTCGCCATTTGGATGCAGTCGCATCAGCTGACCACTCTATGTGAAATGGAGGGGGATTTCCCGTTTACCCTCTACAGGAACCAGAGGCTCAAATCCCCAACCACCAATCCAAACCGGCTATAATGGTTAGCTGACAACAAGCTAGTTGCAACTGAATGTCTGAAGAAAAAAAGCTAAGCTTCAATAGAGAGAGGTGGTTCTAGACACGTTCATGTCTCCTGTGGGGGCTGATCCGCTCCGCTAGTCCCGAGTCTCGGGCCCCAGGACCCGCTGCGGAGGCGAGTGTCCAGTCTGGGCAACGCCTGGCGCTTCACCTGGCGATCGACGTCAAGCGCACCGGTGCGCGACGCAAAGAAAGCCGGCGCCGAATCGTAGGCAGTTGGCGTCCCTTAAAGATCAACATTCGCCTGCCTCAAAACTCGCAGTTGTACTTGCCCTGGTAGTCACTTGGCCAACCCTTTTAGATGCTGCAGCCCTTTCCTTCCTGAGTGAAGGCTGACAGCTGAAACGGTTCAGCCATCGGTGTACTCCAAAAAAAAGTCTGCCCGGCTGAGCTGAGTAACTGTCTAACTGGTTCTGCATCTCTCACTTCTTCCTATCAAAACAAGATCCTTGGCACAAACCGATGGGTGCATCGTTTTTCACAGGCACAAAGCCGTTCGTCAGGTCGCCTGTGGCCCAGAAACCTTTCGGGCCTCTCGATGATGATTGCCTCCGAAATCTTCGTTCCTGACCTTGATGAAAAGGCTCATGCGCTGGGCTCGTTCTGGCCGTATTAGCATATCCAAAAGCTGCGAATTATAACGGTTGGGCCCCCCCTTTTTCGGGTGGGCTTTGATTTGGGGAACTGAGGAACCTAATAGTACCTACCTGAACTTCCTTTCACAGGTAAATGAGAAGGATTACTAAGGCACCTACCTCGAAGGCAAAGTCGCTTTTAAGTCCCAAAAAGGAGTCGGTGTGGGGTTTTGCTTTGACAAAAACCACTGATATGGGAAGAAATACCCCACTGTGAGTGAGAAACGCGCCCCATCCGGCATGCTCAGCGGCGCAAGTTTTCTCGGCGCAGAAAACCTTTCCCAGGATGTGGCTGGTGTGCTAGGGACTATGTGGATGCACGTCACTTGCCGCACGCGCACCTGCCTACACACACACGCACGCTGTGGAGACACCACAAGCGCCCGGTCCACGACTTGCGCTGCAGCCATGCCTGAGCTCCGCCTAGTACTCCGCATGGGTCCTGCCGCCCAACATGTGCTCCAGTACCTTTGTCCAACAGCACAAAATGCTGGACATGTCACTGTGCGTCAACTCGATGTCCAGGAGGCCGCGCAAGTGCACTGGCAGCTTTGCCTGCTCCCTGCGAACTCGCAGTTGCACACGAGACAGGATGCAGTGCAAGCACTGCGGAGGGAAGGAGCAAGGGTACGCGTCGGAGCCAATCAGCATGGTACGCTGGGAGAGAAGAGCCACCGCGCGACATGTGCCACCTGATCGTGGGATGATGGGCACCGGGTACCAGCGCTGCTGAAAATCAGAAACAGAATACCAGGGCTCCAAAAGTTCTGACACGCGATCGTACAGCACACGTGTGCCAAGCCCCGCTGCAGGGAAGCCAGCGCACGGTCGCAGCAAGATGCCGCCGACGCACGCTCGGCCATTCTTTTGCACCAAGTCCTTCCACATAGCAGCTGCTCTCGGAAACCCCAGGCAAGAGAAAGGCCGGAAGCCGCTGTGACTCACCTCGTGCCAATGTCGAAGACCACGGGTTTCCTCCAATAGCTGAAGCCCAAGCTCCTGCATAGCTTGGCAAAAGAAGTTCGATATAGCCTCACACGAACGGCGACTGTCCGGATCAAGATCAACATCAGGGATAAGATCTCCCGACCCCTCTGCCACAAACTCGGCCACCTCTTCCTCCTCAGCCGGCAACACAACGGGCCCGCGGCGCGGTCGTCCCCGAGATCCAGACCAAACCATGGGTACATCGTGAGCCAAGATCATCGAAGCACACCACTCTGGAACTTCGAATGCGCAGGCAGCAAGCTTCTCCTTCAAAAGGCGACACATTGCCAGGCCGCCCGTCAGGACAGAAAAGAGCGCAGCCAAGACCAAAGCGGGGATAGAAAGATGTCTCAGCTGTGTCCTCGCAGCGACCAAGCCCAAAAGTGCAGACGCAATGAAGCGCATCCTGTGGCTGTGGCGATCATGCCGACTCTGTATGTTGCAAAGCCGTAAGCTTTTCACAGCGGGCCACATACACAAGAAAGAAAACTGTCTGGCGTACCTAGCTTCTGTCCAAGCTCCGCGGAGCTGCTGCCCTAGCAGCGCAAAGTCAGGACGACGGAGGCATTCCCGAGCTGCAATGAAATGAACCAAACAAGTGTACAAATCCTTCACTGCCTCGTCAGAAGCCACGAAATAGCACCGCTGGCGAAAAACGCCTGTTGCGCCCTCAACGCACATTTTCTGCAAATCAGCTACCGAGAATTCCTGAAAAGCACGAAAAGCTCGCAAGCGTGTCATCGTGGCGCCAGAATCTAAGCAAGTTAGAAGCTGATCATATGGCGTATTGTATCGCACCGCCTGAGCTGCGGCAACCTCAGCGTGTTCTGGCCCTTGAATTTTGTGGCGCTGGGAGTCGGTATCGGCGCCAGCCCTTGATGCGGCAGGCCTCTTTTTTGCCATGGCGCCAGCCAGCAGCCAGAAGCAACACACGACCCTCACTCGAACCAAGCACTTCCACAGGCACGCATCTGGCAAAACACCGACCACAAAGACTTGGCTGTTCACAATCGGAATAAGGGAGTAAGACCCAACCAACATCTACAGCTGGGAAGCAGGACTAACGTGCAACCCACGAAAAAAGAGGACCCTGGAAGGGAGTTTCCCCTACAAAAGTTTAGGGTTTTCAGGTGAGTGTGTGGCCACAGCCATATGTCGGACGTTGAAGCCGCTTTCAACTTCGTGCCGGACAGCTTGGCGGCTTCGTTCAGGGCGAGGCTCAGGTTTTGGCCCTAGAAGTGGTGTTTGGGGATTTCCTAGGGGTACCTTCCCCATTCTTTCCAGGGATACTTCTTAGAAAACCTCAAGAAACCTGGTGAAAACGACTGGTTTGTGAAAAGAACGATGGTTGAAAAGAATGGGGAATCAACCCTTAGAGATTTGCATTCGGGTTGGAGCATGCTGCATACACTCAGCTTAGAGGCTTAGAGTGGGCCAAATACAGTGCTTAGGCCTTGCCCGGGATCGGAACCTGGTGATTCGAAGCTCTTGAAAGGGGGCGGTGGTGGGTAGCGCCCCAAAACAAGGTAACCCCCTGGAAAGGGCAAGAACCCGCGGTCGGGTGGTTGAACGTTGATGCCATACCCAAATACATTCCCCTGATTCACTGCCACGAACCCCCAACCCCCAACCCCCAGCCAGCCCCACGAACCCCCACCGGACGCTGCGCCTGGAAGTCTTCGTGGGCGGCCTTGAGGGCCACCCACAGGCTGCCCAGCAACTCGAGGTCTTTGCTCGGCAGCAGAAGCAGCGCGAAGCGGTAGAAGTTCAGATAGTCCTCCAAAACGGCAAGCGGATGGTCGACGCCGTCTTCGGAGTGTGGTGGATACGCGTGCACTACGCAGCGGGAACAAGTTGGAATGCCTGATTTACCGTGATTTGCCATGTTTTGTTTGTTTGGTGGTTGGTTTTCTTGCAATATGGGGGGGAATTACGGCGGGGTGGGCGAAGTGCTAAGCAACCAGTGCTACCAAGCTACTGTGGACGCACAAAATCCACGCTGATCGGTACCATTTAGGGTTGGCGGTTTATCAACCAGTACTCCAATCCATCCCAGGGTTTTGTTCATCCATATGCAAAAGCAATGAGTGTAACGTACAGAAAGCTTCGCGAAATCTACGCTCTCCAGGGGCTGAACCTGGGTATGGGCTTCACTTGGCTGCCATTGATCAGTTGAAGGCAGGTCCCTTGCCCCTTCTCGCGGATGGCACATGGCCCGGGGGGTCTGGGGTCTGAGCAAATGAATTTGGTACATGTGCGTAAAGAATGGTGGGAACGAGGGTGCTTTTTCCTTACAACCAAGATTATTTGGCCAGAATTATCACAACTCATGCAAATCGAAAAGCTGACCTGCCCTTGTCATGCGCTCATGCGCTCAGTCGAAGCAAGAAAGCATGCAACCAACAAAACTCCGTCGGCGGGTCGCCCTCTGTCCTCCACGATTTCCTTCTCGTTGGGGCGGTGCACGTGCAGCAGTCTGATGCGACTTCGGATCCGGCCCTGGCCAAGAGATGGGAAGAAAGCGTACTAGGGGTTGATCAGCAGGTCCGACGAACATGGGATGACCGTTGCTTGGCAAACCACCCAAAAAATGATCTGACTTTCACCACTAAATGGAAAATGCTACACGCAGTCATTCTGGGGCCAGGGATATTGATCAACGTGTGGTCTTGCTCCTGCCGACTGTTGCTGTTGCTGTTGCTGCCTCAATACGGCTGTGGGTCAAAACCAATGGTACCATTTTTTTCAGGCGCACCACCCGTTTTAGTCTATCTTAGTGGGGATTGGGATGTTCACTGGGGGATAACCGGGCTTTCGACCCATGGCCATACCAGGGAGGGAGACAACACAGAAGCTCCAGAAGGGCTGATCTGGGGTGGCACGCTCACTCTCGCCTCCGAGGCCCGTTTGGAGAACTTCTCGCGCAGTGCGCGCACGGTGATGTACCAGGCGTTCTTCCACCTGAGAATCCAGGCGCGAGAAAAGTCGGGACCGGTGCCGGCTGCAGAAAGAAGACAAGATGGGCAGGTGGGCGGGTGCCAACTGGTCCTCTTGAGCAAGCATTCCATGAGAACTGGTGCAAAATGACACTAGCTTCTGGGGAACCTTTTGTGGGCAGCAGCTTTTTCCCACCCCCAGCCTTGTTTTCAACAGAGCCCCCCCCCCCCCCCGCCAAGAAGAAAGGCAACGAGGCGCTTGTACACCAAAGCCGTGCGGGCAGTCTCCTTCTGCTGGACAACAACGCACACGACCGCGCCTGAGCCACATGGCTTTCCATGGAATGCACGGCACCTGCAAGTGGTGGTTTGTTGGTTTGGATGTTCAGGGGGGTACCTTCCGCTACAAATCCAAATCCGAACCACCAACCCACAAAAAAACGACTGGGGTTACATGCGAATGATGAGTCTTGCTGTTGACCCCCCTCCAAAAAGTCTAACTGTTTAAGGGTTCAATAAAAATTATTGAGTCTGCCTTTAAAAGAAATAGCAAGCTGGACTCGCTTGGCCAAAAAAAGGCCAATCAACATGAAACGAACCATTGGGCGAATTCCTTGAATCTGAGGTTCCTCGGCCTGCAATAAATGGTGGATTCTCAAGCTGGTGTCTTTTTCTAGTTCTGCCCTCGGATTGGTGAGCGCCACATCCCAAAGCACTGGCCATGTCCCGTGCCAAGGCTCCTTCCCGATTCGGCAGCAGCAAATGCTTCCTCTCTATGCTCTCCACCTCCATGGCTGTTTTCGCGAAAAACAGGCGAAAAGTCACAGCGCCGAATCAAAAGGGGAGTCCGAAAATGGAGGAGGATTCTGCGAATGGTGTTTTTGTCGTATAGATGAGTCGACAAACATGGAAGATGATTCTGTGAATGGTTTTTTTTTATAGATAAGTCTCCTTGTTAGACAAATATCCTGCGAAGAATCCCATGTTAATCTGCCGGGGATGATACCCGATCAGTCGCAGCCAAGAAACCTGGCCCCAGCCCCCGAACCGTGCCTGCGCCGCATTTTTCCCCGGCACTGCCTCGAGTTCCACTGGCAGCAAGCCCCAACCTTGGCGCGTTTGGTCTCAAAGCAAAACGTTTAGTGGGATATGCAATTTGGATGTCAAAATAGGGAAGGAACCCTCAGAAATAAAATTTGTCTTTTTGGGGAAAAATAAAGTAATGATTATATGTATATATATATATAAAAGTGCTCAACCAGATTCCCCGAAAACCTACATCCAAAACAACATCCTCAGAATGACCCTGTAAATGGTGGTATAAAGTGCAACCCCAAACAAGCAGTTCGATTTAAGGGGCCCAGCCAAAAAACACATGAAAAGCGAAAATAATACAAACGGGTGTGTTTAGTTACACAACCCTCCCTGGTGTTTAGTTATACACAAGTACCTCCCAACTGCGAAATGGTTTTCGCAACCATCCACAGTAGGTTCCCTTTGAAACCAGGAGACAATGCCAAATGCCACATCTACATTCGCAAATGCAAATGGTAGGGTTCAACCGACGTTGTAGACTTCGATTTGCTCAGGCCGGAAACATGGGAAACTATGTCCTGTAGTGAAATTACTTTTCTTTCACACCGACGGTGGTAAATGAAAAAGACCTTCCTTTCAAACGGAAGTTTCCCCACGTACCTGTCACGATGGTCTTGGCACAAGACCTCCAGTTCGAAGTTCTAGCATTCGTAACCCCTGTGAAACCAAAAAAATATGCCCTATCTGAATTCCCAATGGCAGAACTACAAGTCATACTCCAGGTGGACAACATCCACTTCGCACCACTTGGGATAGATAAAACCCTCTAAATGTTGGTTGGTACATTACCTCACCTAAGAAACCCTGAAATGACCCTGCAATCACAACTTCCCCGTAAATTCCAATGAACGTTGTGGTGTTAAGAGACCCTGGAATGGTGATCCCCCCGGCAAATGCCACCAAACGTTATGCCTAGATAGCCAAGTTGCTGCATTGTTCAGTCACTGTTGCTAGTTTGCGGATGGTGAAGTGGATGGGGAAAAAAAAGGCGATCGCAACTGGATCGATCCAGGTGGTTTCAAACGGTGATTCCCCCTGTAAATACCACCAAACCCTATGGCAGATTTTGTTCTTCCCGAACCCCCGCTCGCCGCGCAGCCGCTTGCCGCTTGCCGCTTGCCGAGCGGCTTCCAAAGAGGTCGCGGCCGGCCCAGGGCTCCACCAAGGTCAAACCCTCGGCGAAGGGCCGCCTTGGCCGAGAAGCACCGGTATATAAAGATATACATATATATATATATGTATGTATGTATGCATGTATGTATGTATGTGTGTAATGTATACATATATATGGGAAACAGACCAATAGTAGCCATTCATATTAGCCAATCAAAAGTTACCTTTTTCCTCCGCACCTCCCTTTTGAGGACTCTCTCCCCGTCCCCCTCCCCCCCTGCCGCGGTCGCCGCCCACAAATAGAACTGAAATACTACGTGATACGTGCCGTGTCTCACGGTCTTCAACGCAACGCTGTGTAATGCATGAAACCTTATAGAGCAAGCCAAACCTTCCGAAACATACAAAAGCTTCTGCGACACACACGCGGACACACACACACACACACACACACACACACACACGCACACACACACACACATACACACACACACACACACACACACACACACACACACACACCACACACACACAACACACACACACACACACACACACACACACACACACACACACACACACACACACACACACACACACACACACACACACCACACACACACACACACACACACACACACACACACACACACACACACACACACACACACAAACACAAACACACACACACACACACACACACACACACACACACACACACACACACACACACACACACACACACACACACACACACACACACGCGCGCACAAAACCGTGCGATAACCCCAGCAATGAGCACTGGCTTTCCAAAAAATCAGACTCCCCAAGCGAAGATGCGGCCAGCTCAACGCTACCTGATTGAAGCAAGCAAATCGCGGGTCATGAAAAGCGGCATGAACAATCTCATGGAGCGCGCCAAACCAGCCTCTTGACATCTCTTCACAACGCCTCAACGTATGAACGAAAACAACCCAGAGCTTCAAGCGCGCGCTGATTCCTTATCGCAACGCGCAACGCTGTGAGACATGCCAGCTTGCTCAATCAGAGATGTCTGCAACAAAGCGAGTCACGCCTTCACACGGGCGTGCGGGAATTCGTCGCAGTCTGTACAGGATTGACGGAGGATTGACGGAGAAGTGACGCAGAGTTGACGGAGGATCGACGGAGGAGTGATGGCAAACTGACGGAGAACTAACGGAGAAAGCCGGAGAGTTGACGGAGCGTTGACGGAGCATTGACGGAGGATGGATGGAGGACTCACACGGATGATCGACGGAGAGCTAACGGAGCATGGACGGAGAATTGACGTAGAAACGCCACGGGTCAAACTCCTCAACGCTAAAGACTGGCAAGCGTTCTCGCGCTAGCAGCATCTGCTCGTAGGCATCCTTGAGTGTTGTTCAGTTTGTCGCCGGCGCAAGCCCCACTTGGCCCTTCGTCGCCTTGGGGAGATCACACGGGACGCCAGCAAACGAAGCTACAGTGTCATGAAAGACCTGGCCAGTATCGCTGGCATGGCTCACCACTCCAGCCACCCTTGCAAGCATCATGATGGCGTGAGCGGGCTTGAATTGGCCAGCTTCCTTGATCAAGTGATGTCATATATCACCCGCAGCTCTGCTCGCAGTGCTGGGATGGCCTGAGACGGTCCAGCTGTGGAATGCGCGGCAGGCGCGGCTCCCGAAGCTTTGCAAGAGCTCTGGACTGCAAGGCTGAGTCTCGCTTCTCCAACTATTCGCAAATCAGCTGCCGTGTGCTCAGCCGAGTATCTTGGATCAGTTGCTCCAGGATGCTCGTCTTCTCAGCTTCGCTCAGGCATTGCAGGCCACTCGATGCTGCATGCGCAAGCTGCGCTACGGCGCCTGCGAAGCACCCTCTGCGGTGGAAGCATCCAGTGCCTGAAGCCCTCTCGCTCCGAAAGTCTCCTGCTGCTGGCCCTCAACTCATTCACGCGCTTTTACCTAGCTCGGATGCGCAAATGCAGGCAGTGCCAGCCTAATTTAGCAGACGACACCGCACTCGCTTGCATCCTACTGCCCACAGGCAAATCTTTGGGCTAGGTGGCAGCGCGCACAGCTGTTGCACTGCAAGCGTGTGCCTCAGCAGGCGCGCTTCTCATGCCCTATAGCGCGTGCAGCAGCTCGAATGTGATGTTGAGCGCTTGCGTTTGTCAGGCGAAACAATGCGCGCAGTGCCTTTTTTTTTGCGCAGTTGAGATGTGTTTTCGCCAACTACATCACTTGCCAGCTTCTCGGCTCCGCCCAATCTGCCTATCTGAGAAGAGCTGTCGACGGTCATGATGTTACGCATATCCCGCAGGTGTTCAGGCTGCATGCAAACCTCAAGGGAACACATGGCGCAGTCCGGTTCCTCTGGCCAAAACCATGCATCCAGCAAATGTCATCGCAAGTAATACGTAGGATCCGCTGAGCACAGCTCGGAAACGCACCCTGGCAATACCGTGGCCGCAGTCCGCAAAGACATCTTACCCCCTCTTGCAGAAATCACAGGTCGGAACTACTGCCAAAATGTAAAGCAGGCTGAAGCTCTCGCCGTAACAGACGTCGCACGACCACCCGCGGCCCCGCTTTTCGGAGTTTCCAATCTGCTTCCGGCGCAACATCCGTAGCCCATATCTGGAGGCGATGCCCGCCCACCCCCCCCGCTAGTCCCCGGCCGGTTTCTGGTCAGTCTGTTACCCGCAGCCCCGCTTTTCGGAGTTTCCCACCTGCTTCCGTCGTTAGCCCATATCTGGGGGCCGCCCAGCTCCCGGCCAGTCCCCAGCCAATCCCCTTCGCACCACGACCTGCTTGAGCCGAAAGGACTGCAGAAGAGTAGAAAAACCAATACGCCAATTTCCTAATAGCAAAACTTGGCCACACAGAATCACACGCACACGTTTTCATATCTATCTATATATATATATACAGGAAGATACAGTTGCATCCTAGAAACGCGCGTGAGAAAGCCTACCCCCTTGAAGACCGTGAGCCAGCCCACTGCCACTGCATGGAGACACGAAAAAAAGGGGAGCGCACCATCACCCTGCTGCTGCCCCGGCCTTCGGCGCTAGTCCAGCGACACCAATCCGCGCCACACACGGCACTTCGTAGATGGGGCTGGCCATGTGCGCCACCTGTGACAGCTGCAATCAAAAAACTCTCGCACACACACACACAGACACAGACACAGAGACAGACACAGACACAGACACAAACACAGACACAGACACAGACACAGACACAGACGCAGACGCAGAGACAGACACAGACACAGACACAGACACAGACGCAGACACAGACACAGACACAGACACAGACACAGACACAGACACAGACACAGACACAGACACAGACACAGACACAGACACAGACACAGACACAGACACACACAAACACACACTCCCCACCGCACGGGCTGCAGTGCTCCATGCCCACAAAAGAATCATCAAACACAAATCGAATGAAAAAAACAATCTGGAGACTACCGCCACCTCAGAACATTCCGACTAGCGACAATACAGCAGGAGGCAGCAGGAGCTGGCCTGGGCAGCAGCCAGCCGCCACCCCGCGCAGACGGCCACCAGAGATGCTCTCCAATAAACCGCTGCCAGGCTGGATAAGCCGTTGCCAGGCTTGTGCGAGCTTCCAACATGCATAGCTCCAGGAGGCATCCAAAGAGTTGACTCCAGCTACAAACAAGCCATGACAACCGCGTCTTTACAGGAAATAGGGATAATATGCAGAGCCTGCCGAGCAACACTCCACGTCCGAGCCAACATGCTCAATGTGGGCGCGCGAGCACTAGGCGAAAGCAATGCCAGCTGACACATCTTTGCACCCATGAGTACCCTAAACCCTAAGCCAAGCCCTCAACCAAATCCTGAGCCGAACCCTAAACCAAACCTACACCAAACAACCTGTACTCAAATCAAAATCAGCCCTTAAAAAAAACTTAGACGAACCCTAAACCAAAGCCTGAACCATACCACAGCACAAGCCTGAACCAAACCCTAAACCAAAGCCCAGACCCAAAAGCAAACCCTACACCACACCGAAGCACAGCCCTACCCAAGCCGGAAAAAGAAACCGCAAACCAGACCCTAAACACAAACCAAGTCAAACTCGAAACCAAAACCAAAACCAACCCTAAGCGCAACCCTAAATGGAAACCGAAACCAAACCGGACACCACACCTAAACTCAAACTTAAGCCAAGCCCTAAACCAAACCCTGAAGCAAACCCTAAACCAAACCTAAACCAGACCCTAGACCAAACCTGAAATCAAATCTAAACCACAACCCTAAAGAGAATCCTGACCAGCAGAAAGAGCCGACCCGCCACAGGAAGCCCTCAAAGGAACCCTGACCAGCAGAAAGAGTTGCCCCGCTAAAGAAAACCCCAGAAGGAATCCCGACCGGCAGAAAGAGTCGACCCGCCACAGCAAACCCTGAAAGGAATCCCGACCAAAAGAAGGAGTCACCCCGCCACACAAGACCCTAAAAGGAATCCCGGCCAGCAGAAAAAATCACCCCGCCACAGAAAACCCTAAAAGAAATCCGGCCAGCACCCCGCCACAGAAAACCTTAAAAGGAATCCCGGCCAGCAGAAAGAGTCACCTCGCCACAGGAAACCCTAAAAGGAATTCTGGCCAGCAGGAAGAGTCACCCCGCCACAGAAAACCCTAAAAGAATCCCGGCCAGCAGAAAGAGTCACCCCGCCACAGAAAACCCTAAAAGGAATCCCGGCCAGCAGAAAGAGTCACCTCGCCACAGGAAACCCTGGCCATCAGAAAGCGTCACCCCGCCACAGGAAACTCTAAAAGGAATCCCGGCCAGCAGAAAGAGTCGCCCCGCCACAGGAAAGGAATCCCGGCCAGCAGCAAGAGTCACCCCGCCACAGGAAACCCTAAAAGGAATAGCAGAAGGAGTCACCCCGAGAAGACCCCAAAAGGAATCCCGGCCAGCAGGAAGACCCCGCCGCAGAAAACCCTAAAAGGAATCCCGGCCAGCAGAAAGAGTCACCTCGCCACAGGAAACCCCAAAAGGAATTCCGGCCAGCAGGAAGAGTCACCCCGCCACAGAAAACCCTAAAAGGAATCCTCACCAGCAGAAAGAGTCGACCCGCCACAGGAAACCCTAAAAGGAATCCTGCCCTAAAAGGAATCCTCGCCAGCAGAAAGAGCCGACCCGCCACAGAAAACCCTAAAAGGAACCCTGACCGGCAGAAAGAGTTGCCCCGCTAAAGAAAACCCTAGAAGGACTCCCGACCGGCAGGAAGAGTCGACCCGCCACAGCACACCCTGAAAGAAATCCCGGCCAGGAGAAGGAGTCACCCCGCCACAGAAGACCCTAAAAGGACTCCAGCAGGAAGAGTCACCCCGCCACGGAAAACCCTAAAAGAATCCCGGCCAGCACCCCGCCACAGAAAACCCTAACAGGAATCCCGGCCAGCAGAAACAGTCACCTCGCCACAGGAAAACTTAAAAGGAGTTCCGGCCAGCAGGAAGAGCCACCCCGCCACAGAAAACCCTAAAAGAATCCCGGCCAGCAAAGAGAGTCACCCCGCCACAGAGAACCCTAAAAGGAATCCCGGCCAGCAGAAACAATCACCTCGCCACAGGAAACCCTAAAAGGAATCCCGGCCAGCACAAAGAGTCACACTCGCCACAGGAAACCCTAAAAGGAATTCCGGCCAGCAGGAAGACTCACCCCGCCACAGAAAGAGGCGACCCACCACAGGAAAGCCTAAAAGGAATCCTCACCAGAAGAAATGGCTGACCGGCCACAGGAAACCCTAAAAGGAATCCTGCCCTAAAAGGAATCCTTACCATCAGAAAGAGTCCACCTGAACCCTAACCCTAAACCAAACCCTGGGTCATTCCTGCACAAGCACAGCCATTCGCGACTAGCTCTGGATATTCGCTGATGGGTCCCGTGCCAGTCGCTGATTGGCAAGGGTGGGCTCGCTGATTGGCTTTCGCTGAGTGGCTTTCGCGGACTGGGGGCACTATTCGCTGATAGGTATTTCCCCCCCCCCCCACACCCCCACACCCCCCCACACCCCCACACCCCCCCACACCCCCACACCCCCCCACACCCCCACACCCCCCCACACCCCCACACCCCC
>CAUJNA010002880.1:0-15000 GCA_963377175.1 Effrenium voratum | reverse complement strand
TCTCTCTCTCTCTCTCTCTCTCTCTCTCTCTCTCTCTCTCTCTCTCTCTCTCTCCCTCTCCTCTCTCTCTCTCTCTCTCTCTCTCTCTCTCTCTCTCTCTCTCTCTCTCTCTCTCTCTCTCTCTCTCTCTCTCTCTCTCTCTCTCTCTCTCTCTCTCTCTCTCTCTCTCTTTCTCTCTTCTCTCTGTGTCCCTGTGCCTGCCCCCCTTTCAACTCACTGTCATAAATACATACATCACACATGTGTGCCATAAAATCGGTAAACGTGCACATGTACCAAATTAGATATCATACATAGAGATGCAAATAAATGTGTGAATACATGTGTGTTTATGTTTTTATATATTTATGATATGATATAGACTATATGCGTATACATGGTATCACATTCATATAAATATGGAGTTGTACACACAGATGTAGGTTGTGATGGGTCGTTAAACTTCAACATGGCTTCAATTTGCAGCTTTGAAGAAAACTCCATCAGCCCCCTAAAAAAACAAAAAAGAAACCAGACTCGCCTTGTCTCATCAAGCTTCTGACAGGTGCTGCCACACATGAGAGTCGTTGTTTTTGTGAGACTAGTCAGCCTCCACAAACATGTTGAAAACATCATATGTCAAACCTGTCATGTGGCCGCATTCGCTGACCTGTGACGGAACTGGAGACTTGTAAATTTGAAGGGCCAGCTTGTTTGTTTCCATGTCATGCTGAGGGTTGCTGGCCAGCAGCCCGAAACACACACACATGGCACGCACTGAGGGTTGAAATATGTTGTCTAATACAAGCATTTCTGTTAAGACCTGCTGACCAGCAGCCAGCTGAATAAGAAGCATTGTTTGTTACATGTCAGTCAATTAAAGTGTTCAGCGAATCCATCCCTGTCTGTCAGAAGGGCCGTCGACACCAGGATCAAGGCAAGGGAAAACAAATTAGTAGACCGCTGAACAAGTGGCTAGCCCTGCACAAGGGCACTTGTTTATGTTCGGATGGCAGGTTTGGGCGAAAACGGCAGGCCTGCTGAACAGCAACCCTGGCCAGGGGCGGTTGCCGACGGGTGCAAGTGGAAGGCGATTGAAAGCTGGGAACAGTTTGCGGACTTGCGCGTTGACTCCTGCAGCTCGGCGTTTCACAGTCGTCGCAATTGCTTCTGACACAGAAGCTGCACGGGCAAATGAAGCCAACATATTTGAAGAGAATGGGTTTCTCAAATTCGTTTGCAAAATGTGCATCGCCAAAAGGGGGATGTGTGGCTTGTGAACCCCTTCCAACTCATCGGCGGTGCACGGGGTCCTGCCTCAATGTGGCCCGGGCAAACGCCCAACCTCCGCCTTGAGCTTGCCACGCGGCCTCCGTCAGTGGCATTGAACCAGCTGGTGCTACAATTCATACTGTCACCCATGTTGGTTTTTAGTTGTTCTGAGGACTGCGGATGTGGCCTTGGTTGTCGCAAGCATTGCTTGTACTTACTCAGGGGAGTGGCGAAAACAAGACGCGTTTGCAGGGGATGAAGTGGCTTTGAAATCTTCAACTAGCCACTGATCAGTGAGCAACACTGAGCAACCAAGGATATCCTTTTGCTTAGTTGACCTGAAAAGCAACACAAGCCAAACAAGATGCAGCAGCCTGCCATTTTAATAAATTGGAGATATGCAACATAGCCAATGTCACAAGTAGCCTGAGGTGCCTCAGGGCTGCAGGGCCGCGACTGCCCGCCGCGGACTGGCGCTCTTGGACGCAGCCGTCCTGGATGAAGGAGGCCGACTATGGGTCCTGCTGTCGCGCGCCGCCAAGATGAGCGACCTGACGCTCGTTGCGCTGCCCGATCATGTTGGTCGAGAGGATGAGGAAGCTCAAGGAGATGTCCGCTCGGAGAACGAACAGCGAGGTTCGTGTTGATGCGCCAAAAACAAAAACCTGCGCGCTGCGACCTGGCGCGCGCAGGTTTTTCCGAAGGCTGGCGGTGCTGGCGACGCAGGCGATGTTGCGGAGCAGGCTTACGAGCTATCTTGTGGTAATCAGATTGCGCTTGCAGGGTCATCATCAGCTTTCACCAGCATCACCAGCTTTTTGGAAACCCCCCGCGCGCGGCAGGCAGTAGCGCGCCAAGTTGCGCAGAGCCAAGTTACATAGAGCCCAGTGGCACAGAGCCGAGTGGCACAGAGCCAAGTTGCACAGAGCCAAGTTGCACGGAGCCAAGTTGCACAGAGCCAACTTGCACAGGGCCAAGTTACATAGAGCCAAGTGACATAGAGCCGAGTTACCGTAGAGCCAATTTACCATAGAGCCAAGTTACATAGAGCCAAGTTGCATAGAGCCAAGTTGCACAGAGCCAACTTGCAAAGAGCCAAGTTACACAGAGCCAAGTTGCACAGAGCCAAGTTGCACAGAGCCAAGTTGCACAGAGCCAAGTTGCACAGAGCCAAGTTGCACAGAGCCAAGCTGCACAGAGCCAACTTGCACAGGGCCAAGTTACATAGAGCCAGGGGCGTGTGCTGCAGAGGCCGGGGGTTGGGGTCCTCGCTGGACTGCACGAAGTCGTCCAGGGAGAAGTGGCTTGTGACGAACGAGGTGGCGTTGCGGTCCGGCTGGCCCCTGGACGCTCATTCCGCTCAAGGTAGCCCGCCACCTGCTCGAAGCGCGGGCGCTGGTTGAAGCCGTGGGCCCGAAGCGTCTTCATCTCTTTACCGTTGCGCAACTTCGTCCGCCCGTTCCACGCCCCGGCGCTCGGCGGTGCACGGCCTCCATCAGCCGGCTCACGTTGTCCAGGTGTCGTTGCCCCTCCTGCGCCTGCCTGCGCTTGCCCAGCCAGTTGTTGAAGGCCCGCGCCTCCTCCAGTTCTCGGTAGCACTTGCGGCTGCACCTTTTACACCAGTACGCTTGCGCCTGTCGTCAGCCGGTCGTAGGCGGACTGCCTCTCCAGCACGCGCAGAGCTGAGGGGCCTCCGGTGGTGCCTCCGGCGGTGTCTCGGCCGGTGCCTCGGCCGGTGTCGTCTCAACCGGAGGCGGCTTTGGCTTGCGCTTCGGGGCAGCCGGCTCGGTGGGCACGTGCTGCCAGGAGGCCCTTGCGCCGTCGTTTCGGCTCCGGTGCCTCCGGCACAGCGTGCGGTGCCTCCTGCGCAGCGTCCGGCACGCCTCTTGTTTGGTCGGCTCCACCCTGTTTAATTATACGTGGTCAAGATATAACACGAACGACAAAGACGACCCTCGAAGCCGGACGACGTTGCCGTCCAGGTCGGTCAGCCGGAAGCGCATGTGCCTCAGGGTGACGGGGCCTCTCAGGGCCATGAAGTGCCCGTCGTCCGAATTTCAATGGTGCCCAGATGTCGTCGCCCAGGTTGCCCAGCGCTTGGCTGGCGTTGGCCAGCAGGTAGACCTCGTTGTGCGCCATCATCCTGACAAACTCAAAGACCTGCTGCCCACCGGAGACGAAGCTCGGGCCCAGCATGTGGTCCACGCTAAATTTAAAGGGCTTGGTCGGAGAGGCGGCCGGCGCAGCAGGGTAGTCCGCCGCGTCAGGAAATTGCTGGCGAAGCTCCAGGTCGTTCAGAATGAACCGGTTGCCGTCGTGCGACGCTCAGGCTGTTCGTGGTCTTGCTGTAGGTGGCAGTGGCAAAGTTGGAGCTGACCCAAACGGCCAGCCGTGCGCCCGTGTGGGCGCCCTCGGGCAGCAGCGCCCAATTCAGCGTGCCGAGCGCGGCGTCGACCCAGTAGAGGTACCGGCCGCGGTCCGTGGACAGGAAGCTGTCGGCCAGGCGGATCTTGTAGACGGCCGGGCGTCGCTCTGCCGGTGCAGCGACTCTCCTAGGTTGACCTCGAAGTCGCTGTCCGAGCCGGCCGCCCTCTTGCGGCTGTCCAAGTTTCCGCAAGTACGTGTCACCCGTGATTGGCCTTTTTCACGACCTGAAAGCGAGGCCGGCTGCGCGGCCTTGGTCTTGGAGCAAGGCCGGCTCCGCGGCTTCGGTCTTGGAGCGAGGCCGGCTGTGCGGCTTCGGTCTTGGAGCGAGGCCGGCTCCGCGGCTTCGGTCTTGGAGCGAGGCCGGCTGGGCGGCTTCGGTTTTGGAACCCGCGCCAGGCCCGCACCAGGCCCGCGGCAAAATAGTCAGCGTGGCTACAATGATTTGACCGATGGCGCCGGTCAAATCGGCACAGTAATTTCGCCTCGGGTGGCGCGGGCTCGGCAGGCTGGCTCCGACGCCGGGCAGGTGGCGCGGCCGGGTGGAGGCTTCGATGCCGGGCAGGTGGCGCGGCCGGGTGGCGCAGTGCCAAGCCACGGCCGTATGACCGTATGACCGTATGATCCGTATGATCCGTATGATCCGTATGACTGGCGTGGCTCCGATGCCGGGCAGGTGGCGTGCCGGGTGAGGCTTCTATGCTAGGCAGGTGGCGCGGCAGGGGGGTCGGAGCTCGGAGTTTTGTGGGCCCTTATAGGAACCCGTAGATCGTCGTCATCCTTTTCTTTAGGAAGCCACCCGTCCGGCGGACGACGGGCGACGGAGGTGCAGCAGGAGATGTTCTCACACTTCGCGTTGATCAGCGTGGAGCTGGCGAACAGCTTCTGGCCCAGGAAGCTGAGCGCCGCTCCCATCGGCGTCTTTCTCAAGTGCGAAACGCTCTTCGAAGCGTGTAGAACATTTCATTCCTCGGCTTCAGGTAGTAGACGAAGAGGAAACTGTAAGGTTCCCGCGTCGCCTGTTCGTACAGCCGGCACAGCTGCTGCTTTGGCAGCAGTCCAGCTCGTGCTGGTTGCGCAGCCTCCAGCAGCAGAGGAATTGCATGTTGACCCGCACGGCGGCGCTGATGAGCCTCAGCTTCTGGGAACTCGCCCAGGTGCTGATCTGCGTGTGCCGGCCTTGGATGAAGAGCGTGTCAAGGGCGCCGTGAGGCTTGTGCAGCTGCGGCGTGTCAGCAAAGTCGTCGATGACTACAAGCACTTGGTACAGTTTCTTCTTTTTCCAACTTCTTGGACGCCTCCGTGATCTTGCGCTGCTGCTGGATGATGCGCCGCAGCGCCGCCTCGTCCCACTCGTCCCAATAGGTCTGCTCCCGCTCTGTGTTCACCCCCAGGTCCTGCTCGATGTACTTCTTGACGGGGATCCAGCCGTCGTCGATGTTGACACTCGGGCTGAAGATGTAAATTCTCTCAAAGACGCCGCGATACTGCTCCAGAATCAGGCCGATCAGAGCCACGGTTTTGCCCGATTTTGCTGGCCCGAGGAAAACGCCCGTGCGTGGCACGAACATTCTGTGGAGCAGCGCTGTGACCGTTGGTTTTGAGCCCATCGGTGAGGAATGGCCTTAGGGTTTAGGGTTTAGGGTTTACCAGGCACACCACGGGGTCAGAGGGCTGCTTACTGGTATACTCTGTCGTAGGAAACAGATTGATCTTCCCCATTCGTCCCTTTGCGTTACTTCCCAAATTCAAATCCGGGAAGCCGAGCAGCAAGTCTGGAAACAATCCTGTTGCCAGCGCAGGATTGACGGAGGGCAATCCTGCGCCCAGCACAGGATTGACGGGTGGCAACCCTGCGCCCAGCACAGGATTGACGTGGGGCAATCCTGCGCCCAGCGCAGGATTGACGGCAAGGCGACTCTGTCAGCGACCTGGCGAGACTGCGCAGTCGCTGCGCAGTTCGCTGCTCCGGGCTGCGCATTATTGATCCAATGTTGCGCCATCGTTGCTTCAAGACAATTCAAATTTGCCTCAAGAATGGCAAGGCCACCCGGCTGCGCCACCTGCCTGGCATGGAAGCCTCCCTGGCGCGCCACCTGCCTGGCATAGAAGCCTCACCCTGGCGCGCCACCTGCCCGGCATCGGAGCCACCTGCCCGACGGCTTCTGGCTGGCTTTCTGGTTGAGCTTTCTGGCTGGTTTGGCTGGTTTTCTGGCTGGTTGTGGCTGGCTTCTGGCTGGCTTTCTGGCTGGCTTTTTGCAAGCGTATCTAGGGGTCGTTATGTTGCAGCCGCACGCCTGCGCGCAGCGTTTTAGGTTTCGAATCCTTTGCAGGACAAGGTCGTTTCCTGGACGGACGAGTGCCAGGAGCCTGTCAGGTAGAATAGAATTCATTTGGGAAACCCCCTCGAAAGAGAGAGCTGAGCTGCTACGTGCATGCCGAGGAAGGGCACGAGCTTCTCGCAGGGGGACGGGGAGATGCCGAGGCGCTCCGCCATGTCCGCCGTGTGCGGGCCGTACAGGCCCTTCCCGACCTGCGTGCCAGTCCAAGTGGTCGTGCGCCTCCGGGGGAAAGTCGTAGTCCATGAGGAGCAGGTAGCTCACCTCCTCGGTCAAATCAAGTTCCAGGGATACCACCCCTGACCTGCTCGAAAATTTTTCGTCCGCAACGGCCTGCGCGGGGTTCGGCGGGTTGGCGAGAGCCATATAGTACATATGGCACATATAGCGAAACTATGCATGGTGTGCGTAGTTTCATATATCCGGGTCCTGGTCAGCGAGACACTCCCATGGCCAACCTGCGCACGACGCTCGAAAATTTCGGGACAAATCGCCGAACATTTCGCCTCGACCTTGGTGGGAGAGCGAAGTCGGAATTCCGACCTCGGTGGGAGAGCGAAGTCGGAATTCCGATTTCGGTGGGAGAGCGAAGTCGGAATTCCGACCTCGGTGGGAGAGCGAAGTTGGAATTCCGACCTCGGCGGGAGAGCGAAGTCGGAATTCCGACCTTGGGTGGCGCGGGCTTGGCAGGCTGGAGGCTTCGATGACGGGCAGCCGGCTGGAGGCTTCGATGCCGGGCAGGTGGCGCGGCGCGGCAGGCTTCGATGCCGGCAGGTGGCGCGGGAGGCTTTGATGCCGGGCAGGCGGTAGGGCGGAGGCTTCATTGCTGAGTCAATAGTGAGTCAATTTTGAGTCATCTTGAGTCAACAATGGATCAACATTGAAGCAATATTGGGTCAACAATGGATCAACATTGACAAGCAAGCTCTCTCTATGTTGCCAAAGCAGACTTCTTGGCAGAGCACACTTCCTCTTCTTTGCAGAGCACTCTTCTTTGCAGAGCACACTTCTTTGCGGAGCAGACTTCCTCTTCTTTGCAGAGCAGACTTCAGCATCTTTGCAGAGCACACTTCTTTGCAGAGCACACTTCTTTGCAGAGCACACTTCCGCTTCTTTGCAGAGCACACTTCTTTGCAGAGCACACTTGCGCTTCTTTGCAGAGCGCACTTGCGCTTCTTTGCAGAGCACTCTTCTTTGCAGAGCACACTTCCTCTTCTTTGCAGAGCACACTTGCGCTTCTTTGCAGAGCACACTTCTTTGCAGAGCACTCTTCGCACACTTCTTTGCAGAGCACACTTCTTTGCAGAGCACTCTTCTTTGCAGAGCACACTTGCGCTTCTTTGCAGAGCACACTTGCGCTTCTTTGCAGAGCACTCTTCTTTGCAGAGCACACTTGCGCTTCTTTGCAGAGCACACTTGCGCTTCTTTGCAGAGCATTTTTCTTTGCAGAGCACACTTCTTTGCAGAGCGCACTTGCGGTTCTTTGCAGAGCACACTTCTTTGCAGAGCACACTTGCGCTTCTTTGCAGAGCACACTTCTTTGCAGAGCGCACTTGCGCTTCTTTGCAGAGCACACTTCTTTGCAGAGCACACTTGCGCTTCTTTGCAGAGCACTCTTCTTTGCAGAGCACACTTCCTCTTCTTTGCAGAGCGCACTTGTTTGCAGAGCACACTTGCGCTTCTTTGCAGAGCACACTTCTTTGCAGAGCACGCTTGCGCTTCTTTGCAGAGCACACTTGCGCTTCTTTGCAGAGCACACTTCTTTGCAAAGCACACTTCTTTGCAGAGCACACTTGCGCTTCTTTGCAGAGCACTCTTCTTTGCAGAGCACGCTTCCTCTTCTTTGCAGAGCACACTTCTTTGCAGAGCACACTTGCGCTTCTTTGCAGAGCACACTTCTTTGCAGAGCACACTTGCGCTTCTTTGCAGAGCGCACTTCTTTGCAGAGCACACTTGCGCTTCTTCGCAGAGCACACTTGCGCTTCTTTGCAGAGCACACTTCTTTGCAGAGCACTCTTCTTTGCAGAGCAGACCAAGCTCTCTCTTTAGAGGGAGTTTCCCAAATGGATTCTATTCCACCTGGTAGGCTCCTGACACTCGTCCGTCCAGGAAACAACCTCGTCCTGCGAAGGATTCGAAATCTAAAACGCTGCGTGCAGGCGTGTGGCTGCAACATAACGACCCCGAGATATGCGCCGCAATTTGCCTCCAGGTTGCATTCCAAGCGATGTCAAGCTTTGCCAAAGGAAACCCCTTTTCCTTTTTTTTCGGGACCCCTTTTTTCGGGACCCTTTTTTCATTTTTTGTTTTTTCCCCGAACGCATGGCGAAGGGTTCTTCCGCTGGGTTCACTTGAGTTGTTCTCATGAGAGTCATTACAAGGTGTCATTGCAAGGAATCATCATCATGAAAGTCAATGCAAGGAGTCATTGCAAGGAGTCATTGCAAGGAGTTATTGCAAGGAGTCAGTGCAAGGAGTCATTGCAAGGAGTCATTGCAAGGAGTCATTGCATTGCAAGGAGTCATTGCAAGGAGTCATTGCAAGGAGTGCAAGGAGTCATGGCAAGGAGTCATTGCAAGGAGTCATTGCAAGGAGTCATTGCAAGGAGTCATTGCAAGGAGTCATTGCAAGGAGTCATTGCAAGGAGTCATTGCAAGGAGTCAGCAAGGAGTCATTGCAAGGAGTCATTGCAAGGAGTCATTGCAAGGAGTCATTGCAAGGAGTCATTGCAAGGAGTCATTGCAAGGAGTCATTGCAAGGAGTCATGAGAGTCATTGCAAGCTGCGCATGGACAAGTGCAAGTTGCAGGTGCAAGGAGTCAAGTGCAAGTTGCAAGTGCAAGGAGTCAGGTGCAAGTTGCAAGTGCATGGAGTCAAGTGCAAGTTGCAAGCAAGGAGTCAAGTGCAATTGACTTGCGAGGAGTTAAAATCTCTTCTTAGGGCGGCGGGGTAGTGCCGACGACGCTACACGAAAATCGACCCTGCGGGGATCGGCGTGGTCGAGGTGCAAAAACCCAAGGTTTTTTGCGATTTCTAACCTGCTCGCGCGACCCTCTGCGGGATCGGCGTGGTCGAGGTGCAAAACCCATGGTTTTTTTGCGATTTCTGCGCTGCTCGCGCGACCATCTTCGGGGATCGGCGTGGTCGAGGTGCAAAAACCCATGGTTTCTTGCGATTTCTAACCGCGATGGTTTTTTTTGCGATTTCTGCGGTGCTCGCGCAACCCTCTGCGGGAATCGGCGTGGTCGAGGTGCAAAAACCATGGTTTTTTGCGATTTCTAACCTGCTCGCGCGACCCTCTGCGGGGATCGGCGTGGTCGAGGTGCAAAAAACCATGGTTTTTTGCGATTTCTGCGGTGCTCGCGCAACCCTCTGCGGGAATCGGCTCGGGAGTTGTCTCGTGGTTCGCGCGCCTGCTCCCGGAACCGGCGGGTCGCGGGTTCGATTCCTCCCTGGTCCGCGGGCGGGCGTCGCAAGATGCAACTTGCATTTTACAGCAACTTGCGCAGAGCAACTTGCACCGACCAGTTTGCGCAGAGCGCCTTGCCTAGAGCAACTTGCGCAGAGCAACTTACGCAGAGCAACTTGCACAGAGCAACTTGCACAGAGCAGCTTGCACAGAGCAACTTGCAGGGAGCGCAATTTGCACAACTTGCGCAGAGCAACTTACGCAGAGCAACTTTCACAGAGCAACTTGCACAGAGCAGCTTGCACAGAGCAACTTGCAGGGAGCGCAATTTGCACAGAGCAACTTGCAGGGAGCCACTTGCAGGGACCAACTTGCCGGAGCAACTTGCGCGGAGCAACTTGCGCAGAGCAACTTGCACAGTGCAACTTGCGTAGAGCAACTTGCGCAGACCAACTTGTGCAACGACCAGTTTGCGCAGAGCACCTTGCCTGGTGCTGTCTCGCGCCACTTGACATATTGCAACTCGCGCTGAGCAACGTGCTGGTGGAGCCACTGCAGGGACCAACTTGCCGGAGCAGCAACTTGCGCAGAGTTTGCGCAGAGCGCCAGAGCAACTTGCACAGTGCAACTTGCGTAGAGCAACTTGCGCAGACCAACTTGCACCGACCAGTTTGCGCAGAGCACCTTGCCTGGTGCTGTCTCGCACCAACTTGCACACACTGCAACTCGCACAGAGCAACTTGCGCAAAGCAACTTGCGCAGAGCAACTTGCGCATGTGCCAGGCCGGGGTTAAACAAGTTTGCCGCACCGTGGGGAGTTATGCTTTCAGGCCACTCACCCTGTAGGAGTTTGACGCAAGGAGTTCTCATCATGACAGAAGTTGCGGGGAGCGTGGCGCACACGGCTTATTTACGGGCATGGCGCACACGGCTGGTTGTTATGTGGCATCTTGCGGATGATCATCGAGATTTGGCTCAAACAGAAGTCATGGAGCTCGAAGTAGCTAGGCTTCAGGCTGGCGCGGCCCAGCATGGCAAAGCGTGGCTGCAGCAAGAGGTGGCGGCCAAAGCCCGACCCCAACTTCGCGCACTCGCCCGACAGCTGGATGTGCGCCAACGCGTCGCAGGCAGCAACGTGACCAAGGCAGACCTAGCTGCCGCTGTCGTGGAGCAGCTGTGCCCACAGGCCAGGATCGAAATCTGGAAAGTTTTGCTGATTTGCTGTGCTGATTGTTGCCAGGAGCCAAGCAGTTCTGCGGCTTCGCCGACGCCGGTGTCTCGACTTGGTCGTAGTCGGTGGTTGACGCTATTGTTTTTGATGATGTTTTGCGGATGGCCGAAATGTAAGCACCAGATGGCACCATGTCGTGTTTCTTACGGACGGGTTGCCTCATCTCATGGACAGCGCAGGACGAGGCAGAGCTTGTCGTGGCGACGCTTCGCGCTGGTTTGTCGGAGAAGGGTAAGGCGTGGCTCCAGCAAAAGGTGGCGGCCAAAGCCCAACCTCAACTTCGCGCGCTTGCCCGACAGCTGGATGTCAACGGGTCTCAGGCGGCAAAGTGACCAAGCAGGTCAGGGTCGAAATCTGGAAAGTTTTGCTGGTGTTTGTTTTGCTGCGCTGATTGTTGCCAGGAGCCAAGCAGTTCTGCGGCTTCGCCGACGCCGGTGTCTCGACTTGGTCGTAGTCGGTGTTTGACGCTATTGTTTTTGATGATGTTTTGCGGATGGCCGAAATGTAAGCACCAGATGGCACCATGTCGTGTTTCTTACGGACGGGTTGCCTCATCTCATGGACATGGCAGGATGAGGCAGAGCTTGTCGTGGCCACGCTTCGTGCTGGTTTGTCGGAGAAGGGCAAGGCGTGGCTCCAGCAAGAGGTGGCGGCCAAAGCCCAACCCCAACTTCGCGCGCTCGCCCGACAGCTGGATGTGCGCCAACGGGTCGCAGGCGGCAAAGTGACCCAGCAGACCTAGCTGCCGCTGTCGTGGAGCAGCTGTGCCCACAGGCCAGGATCGAAATCTGGAGAGTTTTGCTGGTGTTTGTTTTGCTGTGATGATTTTTGCCAGGAGCCAAGCAGTTCTGCGGCTTCGCCGACGCCGGTGTCTCGACTTGGTCGTAGTCGGTGTTTGACGCTATTGTTTTTGATGATGTTTTGCGGATGGCCGAAATGTAAGCGCCAGATGGCACCATGTCGTGTTTCTTACGGACGGTTGCCTCATCTCATGGACATGGCAGGATGAGGCAGAGCTTGTCGTGGCCACGCTTCGTGCTGGTTTGGCGGAGAAGGGCAAGGCGTGGCTCCAGCAAGAGGTGGCGGCCAAAGCCCAACTTCAACTTCGCGCGCTCGCCCGACGGCTGGATGTGCGCGAACGGGTCGCAGGCAGCAACGTGACCAAGGCAGACCTAGCTGCCGCTGTCGTGGAGAAGCTGTGCCCGCAGGCCAGGATCGAAATCTGGAGAGTTTTGCTGGTGTCTGTTTTGCCGTGCTGATTGTTGCCAGGAGCCAAGCAGTTCTGCGGCTTCGCCGACGCCGGTGTCTCGACCTGGTCGTAGTCGGTGTTTGACGCTATTGTTTTTGATGATGTTTTGCGGATGGCCGAAATGTAAGCACCAGATGGCACCATGTCGTGTTTCTTACGGACGGTTGCCTCATCTCATGGACATGGCAGGATGAGGCAGAGCTTGTCGTGGCCACGCTTCGTGCTGGTTTGTCGGAGAAGGGCAAGGCGGGGCTCCAGCAAGAGGTGGCGGCCAAAGCCCAACCCCAACTTCGCGCGCTCGCCCGACGGCTGTGCGCCGATGTGTCGCAGGCAGCAGCGTGACCCAGGCAGACCTAGCTGCCGCTGTCGTGGAGAAGCTGTGCCCACAGGCCAGGATCGAACTCTGGAGAGTTTTGCTGGTGTTTGTTTTGCTGTGCTGATTGCTGCCAGGAGCCAAGCAGTTCTGCGGCTTCGCCGACGCTGGTGTCTCGACCTGGTCGTAGTCGGTGTTTGACGCTTTTGTTTTTGATGATGTTTTGCGGATGGCCGAAATGTAAGCACCAGATGGCACCATGTCGTGTTTCTTACGGACGGTTGCCTCATCTCATGGACATGGCAGGATGAGGCAGAGCTTGTCGTGGCCACGCTTCGTGCTGGTTTGGCGGAGAAGGGCAAGGCGTGGCTCCAGCAAGAGGTGGCGGACAAAGCCCAACCCCAACTTCGCGCACTTGCCCGACAGCTGGATGTGCGCCACTGGGTCGCAGGCAGCAACGCGACCAAGGCAGACCTAGCTGCCGCTGTCGTGGAGAAGCTGTGCCCACAGGCCAGGATCGAAATCTGGAGAGTTTTGCTGGTGTTTGTTTTGCTGTGCTGATTGTTGCCAGGAGCCAAGCAGTTCTGCGGCTTCGCCGACGCCGGTGTCTCGACCTGGTGGTAGTCGGTGTTTGACGCTATTGTTCCCGAAAGCATGGCGAAGGGTTCTTCCGCTGGGTTCACTTGAGTGGTTCTCATGAGAGTCATTACAAGGTGTCATTGCAAGGAATCATCATCATGAAAGTCAATGCAAGGAGTCATTGCAAGGAGTCATTGCAAGGAGTCATTGCAAGGAGTCATTGCAAGGAGTCATTGCAAGGAGTCATTGCAAGGAGTCATTGCAAGGAGTCATTGCAAGGGATGTGATGATTCGGCCCCTCTCCTGCTAGATTTCGCTCCGATCTCCGCCCCGGGATTCTATCACTTGTTCATTGCAAGGAGTCATGAGAGTCATTGCGAGCTGCGCATGGAGTCAAGTGCAAGTTGCAAGTGCAAGGAGTCAAGTGCAAGTTGCAAGTGCACGGAGTCAGGTGCAAGTTGCAAGTGCATGGAGTCAAGTGCAAGTTGCAAGTGCATGGAGTCAAGTGCAAGTTGCAAGTGTAAGGAGTCGAGTGCAAGTTGCAAGTGCAAGGAGTCAAGTGCAATTGACTTGCGAGGAGTTAAAATCTCTTCTTAGGGCGGCGGGCTAGTGCCGACGACACTACACGAAAATCGACCCTCTGCGAGGATCGGCGTGGTCGAGGTGCAAAAACCCATGGTTTTTGCGATTTCTAACATGCTCGCGCGACCCTCTGCGGGGATCGGCGTGGTCGAGGTGCAAAAACCCATGTTTTTTTGCGATTTCTGCGGTGCTCGCGCGACCCTCTGCGGGGATCGGCGTGGTCGAGGTGCAAAAACTCGAGGTTTTTTTGCGATTTCTGCGGTGCTCGCGCGACCCTCTGCGGGGATCGGCGTGGTCGAGGTGCAAAAACCCATGGTTTTTTTTGCGATTTCTGCGGTGCTCGCGCGACCCTCTGCGGGGATCGGCGTGGTCGAGGTGCAAAAACCCATGTTTTTTTGCGATTTCTAACCTGCTCGCGCGACCCTCTGCGGGGATCGGCGTGGTCGAGGTGCAAAAACCCATGGTTTTTGCGATTTCTGCGGTGCTCGCGCGACCCTCTGCGGGGATCGGCGTGGTCGAGGTGCAAAAACTCGAGGTTTTTTGCGACTTTTGTTGTTCGAACTGGTCCTCGGGAGTTGTCTCGTGGTTCGCGCGCCTGCTCCCGGAATCGGCGGGTCGCGGGTTCGATTCCTCCCTAGTCCGCGGGCGGGCGTTGCAAGATGCAACTTGTATGTTAAAGCAACTTTCGCAGAGCAACTTGCGCAGAGCAAGTTGCACTGAGCAAGTTGCACAGAGCAACTTGCGCAGACCAACTTGCACCGACCAGTTTGCGCAGAGCGTCTTGCCTAGAGCAACTTGCGCAGAGCAACTTGCGCAGAGCAACTTGCGCAGAGCAACTTGCACAGAGCAACTGGCACAGAGCACCTTGCCTGGCGCTGTCTCGCGCTTGCTTCACGAATGCTTCGTGTAGGGAAAAAGAACGCATCCTGCAGCGTTGGGCCGACCTCGCTTGCGATGTTCTGCTTTCGGGCCAACCGTGGTCTAGTTCTTAGCCCTGCAAAGGTTGGCTCGCTTCAAATGCAACCTGGAGCCAAATTGCAAGCATATCTAGGGGTCGTTATGTTGCAGCCACACGCCTGCACGCAGCGTTTTAGATTTCGAATTTTTCGCAGGACGAGGTCGTTTCCTGGACGGACGAGTGTCAGGAGCCTACCAGGTGGAATAGAATCCATTTGGGAAACCCCTCTAAAGAGAGGGGTAAGGCTCCCCCCGTCGGCCCGCGCCGGAACTATGATGGCGGCCATTAGGACGAAGTTTGAGGTCACGCTCAAGTGCTCCCGTTTCTCCAAGTTGAACTGGCGTGGGCAATTTGCTGACTGCTCCCTCGCAGCAGCTTGATCGCCCAATAAACCTGGTGTACACCCGGAGGCCTGCCCGGCCCACTGGGAAGCTTTTGTGCCGGAGCTGCGTGCAAGCTGGACTGGACTTGTATGGACGACTACCACCCTGCCACTGCTGTGGGCAGAGGGCTGTGCCTTTGCGGCGCACGATTTCGGTGAACGCACAAAGAAAGAGAATGGCATTTGTCTGACAGGCCCAAATGTCAGCTCCGTCGCCAGCTGGCGCTCAATGATGAGGTGGTACCACCGGGCACGGGCCTGCGTTGGAGGAGAAGAAGGGAATT
>CAUJNA010002879.1:760000-850000 GCA_963377175.1 Effrenium voratum | reverse complement strand
CTTTGTTTGGTGTGCGTTGTTCGTTGTCTGTTGTGTGGTGTGTTTGTTGATTTTTGCTGTTGGTTGTTGGCTGTTGTGTGGTGTTTGTTGCTTGTTTGTGGTGCTGTTGTCGGTAATGGTTTTGTTGCTGTTGGATGCCGTTGTTTGTTGTGTTGGATGCCGTTGTTTGTTGTGTTGGTTGGTGTTGTTTGTTGCTTGACATAGGTTCTGCGTGTGTGATTGTAGCGCGGTGTGTGTGTGTGTGTTGTGGGTGTGGTTTAAGCGCCCTTGATGTATGGGTGTGTTGTTAGCTGCTCTTGCCGGATGGTTGTTCAGGGAATTATGTTATTTGTAAGTATGATTGATGATGAAGGAAGTTCTATGGTTCTCAAGGGGCTCGCAGGTAGACCCACAAGAAAGGAAAAGAAAGGGAGGGGCCTTTGTAGGGCACAAAGACGCGGATAGTTTCCTAGTTTCTGGATGGTTTGAACTTAGCGAGACTCGATCGCTGTCGTGTCGTCTGGTGATTTTCCACACGAAGATTCCACTCATAACTTGGCCTTGGCCTTGCTTGGTCGCTCCGAAGGTGGTTGTGGCTCAAATCAATGTACCAAAATGGCCCCCTTGTAAATGGAACCAAAGACAAAAACCTGCGTAACCCCAGCTCCTGATTTTTGAGCCACACCCAGGTTACTTCATACAACATCCAAAGCAAAAGGGTAGAACATTGGTATTGGGTTCATTTGTTTTCCTTTTTCAGGGGCCAACTCCACACCGACTTGCTTGTGACACAACAAATGCCGGGTGATATGTTGCAACGTGCCAGCTGCAAGCGGGTTGGAATTCGTGCAGTAGCTCATGATATTTTTATCATTCTACCGTCAATCACTAAACAATCCGCCACTGCTTGAAATCATTTATCTGATATTGTGACTGACTGCTATTTTTGAGATACCAAGTGATTGATTCAACAACTATATTGAGCAGGCATGATATGATGTTTTGTTTGACAAACAAGCAGCTATAGGACCATCCGGGTAAAGCACTGGCACCATTCGATAAGACGTGATAAGACTCATTCCTACTCAGCTCACTTCTGTTTGAAATGGGCTTGGCTCCGCCAATGTCCTGCCCTCGCAACATCAGCTCTATGTCCTGGTTGAGATGTTCTTCCTGTCGCATAGGCCGTTGAGCAAGGCCACACGTGGCGCGCTACATGCTACTATGCTACATTTTGCATACAGTTTGTCATGCGATCGTGCTGTTTTCACGTTCTCCTGGGCATCTATTTGGCCTTGTCCACTGCTCCCTGCTGCAGAGGCTTCGCGAGCACGTGCATGATGTATGCAGGGCGAGGCACAGATGTCTTTTGAAGAAAAAAGGTGTGAAATACGTCAAACACGTGTGAATGGAGTAGGGCGCCCGAGGACCAACATTTTAGGTTTACAAGTCATGATAGGATTCTCATGCAGAAAGTCCTTCTGGCTCTGAACCTGTAGGCGTAGCGTGCATGAGCCTCCTTTTAGGAGCACGTGTTGAGACAGTAAGTTGATGTGAAGCCTAGATTCCAGATTTGACAGAACAGGATCGTTTGATAAACTCGTGACTCCGAGCTGATGAGGGAGCTTGTTATCTTTGTCCATGCCTCTTCACGTGCTGGATTCTTAGATGTTCAAGCTACTCAGCAAAAATTGGTTATTTCAGTCAACCAACTCCTGTCCCACGTGCAAACTTTCACCGATTCTGAGTCTTCCTTCAGATGAGCCACAATCAAAACTCGGGTAGATAAATAGCTGCAGCCGCCTTCTTAGTTCTTTACATGGTTCTGGGTTGACCATGGAAAATACCGGGTTTGATTATGACTCAGATGACCATCTCTCGTTTGGTAGGGTCAAATGGGAGCAGCCCTGTGCGTTGCCCTGGCATGAGGCGAGGCCAGCGGAATTGTCTACCAGCCGCCCAGCGTCGGCGTCGGTCACTCGGGGGCTGACCGTGCCCGAACCAAGGTTCTTCCTGACCTCAGGGCATTTCCACTTGTGAACAAACCCAGGGGCATTTGGCTGTGGGTTAAAACCAATGGTACCATTTTGGGGCAGGTGCACCTCCATTTTAGTCTACTTAGTCTACTTTAGCGAGGCTTGGGATGTTCACTGGGGTACGGGGTTTTGACCCATGGCCATTTCCATGTTTCTGATTTTAATTTGAAGGGGTTTTGCCTTGATCTTTCTTTCGGCTGCCGGAAGCTCTGACGTGGGCCCTCCCTCGGAGTTTTTTCGGTCACATGCGACTGGCTGGAAAGTCTATTGGCCACTTTGGCTTGGTAAACTCAGTACCTGGAGTCTCCATGACCCTCAAAAAATGGGGTCATTCCCCAAAATATTGGGGTCATGGACCCATTTTTAAAGGGTTATGGAGACTCCAGGTAGTCTTCACATTGTGCCGGTTTCCAGAGGTGGCACTGTGTTTGCAACGTTTTGTCGAGGTTTTGTCGTCTCTTCTCTAGGTCCCCCAGCTAGGTGCCCTTCTCTCCCGTTTCTTTTTTTGGTTGGGAGGGTTCGGGACCCTACTAAAATAGACAAAACCGAAAAAAGCATCGGGTACCAACTTATTCTAACCTCCTAGTTTTGGTCGCAACGCTGCAGACCTCCCCGGAGTTAGCCGGGTAGCTGCTGTCGCCTTTCCGGGCACGCAAAATTACAAGAGAGTGCGAAACAAATCCAAATCTGCAAGGAATCCTCATTTGGCTGTGGGTCAGAAATATGTGGCCTGGTAAGTGGAAACCTGGACTAAAACCTGCGGTCCATATCCTGGTGGTTGAACTTTGACCCATGCCCATTTGATGTTTGTTCTGCTTCCCAGGTTGAGAAGATGAGTTGCCTTGTTTTGCTTGCTCCCATGCTCGCATTTCCATGTGCCAGAGGGCTCAGGCTCATCCACGATCATCTTGCAGTGCAAATTATGACAAATCATAATATTGCTGGTGCTCAGTGGGAATGAGGGAATGAACCCAGGGGTTCCCGAAAAAAGGGAAACCACCAGTTGGATGGCTTTTTTGGGGACATTCCATTTCTCATTCCCTGAGCAGCGAGTAATATTGTTCTCTAAAGCGTCTCGGATTCCTGATCATCAAGGAGCTCCAGGAGCCGAAGAAGGGCAATTTCATACTTGTGGTTGGGAAGCACTTTACATTTGTGCTCCCGTTGTGTGTGGGAAAAAATGGCACGGTTGGTTTCCCTTTTCTCTTTGAAGCCCTCAGAACTGGTGGACTTGCTTTCCGCACCACCTTAGCAACCAGAAAGGTGACATGCTTGTTCATGACACGCTTGCAAAGCTCCTGCGCTTGCCTATCAGACCAAAGAACGCCAACTCGAGCGAGCGTGTCAACCCCAACGAGTGTGCTAGTAATTAGCGGGGCTAAATAGTTCTGAAGAGTTTAGTTATAATCATGACTAGACATTCCTAAAACAGGCCAGAACCCCATTTCTTCGTAGTTTGCGAGAAAGCTGTCCAAGTTCACAGAGTGGCTTCAATCTGGATTGAAAGCGCTAAAATTGCAATAAAACCGAGGCATTGGAGTTGACACTGAAAGTGGTTCCAAACACGTGTATCCCATGCGAACGGACACCGCCAACAAAACAATCTGAGTTCAACAAATGCCTTTGCAAGTCAGTGTGGTTCAAGCTTGTGAGGTATCAACGTAGTGGGCTCGCTTTCCCGACTTGGCTGAGTCTGTAAGCACCCCCTCTGGGTTTAACGAGGATAGTCCCTTTTGCGTTCAGATCTCTGGGTCTTAGACCTCAACGGCCTCCAATCGCCATATCCTGGGCATGTGTTTTGGTTTTCGTTTAACATTTTATTGGGCACCCTTTGGCGATCAGTTGCCCGTGCCGTTTTTCAGCTGGGGAGCAACATGTTTGCGTGAGCTCACGATCTTCGAGCTTTGGCATGCCGCATGCCTTCGAGCTACCTGGAGTCGCCTTCAGACCCTTTAGACATGGTTGGTCCTTACCCCAAATAACGGGATCATGGACCATGGAGACTCCAGGTACTTGATAGATATGTTTGCTGCTGGTATCCTGAGGCTATCCTTTCCTGTAGCCCCGAAACAAGGGTTTTGAAGCTTGCTGTTCATGAGTCTTGTCGCCAGAGAGTGTCTGCGCGTGATGAACACCTTTCTAGGGGTTCATTCCCACTTCTTTTCAACCATCCTTCTTTTCCAAAACCGATCGCTGTTTCCCCTGTTCTGATGGTTTTCTGGAAAGATTCGGATCCCTGGAAAGCATGGAATTGGAAGAAACCCCTAGAATGCTGATTCCCGCTGCATGACCTTTCACTGATTCGGATCCCTGGAAAGCATGGAAAAGTGTCCCCTGGAACCTTGGGTTTGGGTAGAGCCTTGGATTTTGGTGTTATCGCACTCCCGGACCGGATCGAGGTCTTCGTTGGCAGCTTCCAAGGCAACGACACCCAGGCGCTTCGGGGGAAGAAGGACAGGATTCTCCGCAGTGAGCCAAACCCTGTGAAAAGTAGGGGTAATTCATTGAGGTTAAATCTATGGAGGGCCATTATTATTATTATTTGTTTAAAGATCTTTTTTGTTCTTTTTGTTTAAATTATTCTTGTTTGTGTTTTTCAGGGTGGGTGGCTTTTCGGCTTTTTGGCTTTTGTGGCTTTTATGTGAGTTTTTGTGGCTTTTGTGGCTTTTCATTTCGCATCCTCTGCATTCACAGTTGCTTTCACATCCTCTGCATTAGGTGGCTTTTTGGCTTTGTGGCTCTTGGCGGCTTTCTAGCTTTGGCTTTTCGCATCCTCTGCTATCCCCGTTGGTTTTTGGCCTTGGCTTCCTGCATCCTCAGCATCGCCAGTTCCTCTCTGGTGCCCCCTGCCACCCCAAATTGAACCACTTGTTCCATCATCATGCGACAGCTACTTTTTTAGATTCTTTGCCCCTAATTCAATCATCACTTTTTTGATCATTCTGGGGGGGCCCAACCCCCCCGCGACCTTTTTAGATTTTTGCCCCCGCTACTTTTTAGATTTTTTGGCCCCTAATTGAATCATTACTTGTTCGATCATCATGGGGGAGGCTGCCGCCCCCCCCAACCCCCCGCTACTTTTTTAGTTTTTGTTTTGCCCCTATTTGAATCATCACTTTTTCGATCATTATGCGGCACCCCCCTCAACCCCCCCTGCTTTCTAGATTGTTTGCCTCTAATTGAACCATCACTTTTTCGAACATCATGGGGGGGGCTGCCGCCCCCCCAAACCCACCGCTACTTTTTAGATTTTTCGCCCCTAATTGAATCATCACTTTTTCGATCATCATGGGGGGGGCTGCCGCCCCCCCCCCCCCCAACCCCCCCGCAGCTTTTTATGTGTTTTACAGGGATTGAATTGCACCCGTATTTGAATCCTCACGTTTACCATAATGAGGGGGACCCCCCCCGCTGCTTTTTACATTGCATACATAAATGCCTACCTACCTTGCCGGAGAGGAACTGATGATTCTGAGGATGTAGGAAACCAAGGCGCTCGATTTGCTGGTGATGCTGGGGATGTTGGCTGGACATGCAGGGGATGTTGAAAACGATGCTGGGGCTGGTGTAAAATACGTACATTTCGTGAGACAATGCTGTAAAATACAGCATTTGACTAGCCAAGACGGAAAACAACAAAAACAAGATAATAAAAACATAAAACAAAATCTCGACCCGATGTATTTGCCATTGCCTCAGCAGATGTTTGTTTGGAGATCCGACAATGGTGAGCATACAAAGCTTGGTGCTGAGGGAAGCCGCGAAGTGATGAACGTGGGGAACTGACCCCAGATGCTCAAAGCTTGCTTATGCTTTGCCCCAAGACCGCTTGTTTGGTTGGTGATCCAGTTACAGGTGAAACAAACTTTATCTTCCAAGCCCAACAACTTGAAAAAGTAATTGATTTGCTTTGGCTCTGAGGGTCCTGATCAAGTTTTAAGCCGCTGAGAATAGCTAAATCTTGGGAACCCAATCCCGCCGGTCGCGGTATATTATATATATATATATATAGAGATGGAAAAAAAGAACCTTGCAGAGACTCTCATCCTATTTCTTGTATTGAATTGAATCGGCCAGGCTCAAACACAGGGTAACATCGCTGCCAGCCAAAACACCACAACCGTGGAGCAGTAAAACGTGTGGGGAACTTTGCTGGGTTTTGTGCATAAATCAGCAAGACCCGATCCGCATTCATTCAGGTCCAGTTGGCTGTGGGTCAACACCAATGGTACCATTTTGGGGTAGGTGCACCACCCATTTTGGTCTATTTTTGTCCGGATAGGGATTTTCACGAGGGGTACGGGATTTTGACCCATGGTTGTCTCGTTGACCGTAGCACTCGGGCTGAAGCCATGGTTTAAAAAAAATAGAAACAAAAACCAACAAAAAAACGGAAAGTGCCGGGTAGGCAGCTGGAAGCAGCGGAGATGGTGGAAGAATGATGAAAGGGACTTTTGCATTGGAACGAGTCCGCTGCTCCCAGCTGTCACCCCACAGATTGGGTTCGTATCCACGGACACGTTCCAAGGTTGAGAATGGTTGAAGAATGGTTTCAAGCGTGGCCTTAAAACCTATCCGTGGTTTGAAGCCTCGCAAATAGTCGGGAGTTTAAGTTATTCGAAAAGGGGCCCCCGCTGCATCTCAAGTTTGCCTTTTGGCAACTTGCGCCTTCTAATGCCATGAAGGTGGATGTTCACTTGCCCAGTGGAGATGGCTGCTCCGTAGAAGTCTCATCGGACACGCCCATCAGCGAGCTGAAGGCTGCAGCACAGCAGCACTTCCAGCGCCGCTTGAAGCTCACTGCGAAGGGCTTGCAGCTCGATTTGTCCGCCACGGTGAGTGAGGCCAGGCTGCAAGATGGGGCTGCGGTGGATGCGGTTGTCCAACCGGTCATCCTGACTGCCACCTATGCGGCATTTGCTTTGCATGGCCACGACGAGGTTGTGAGTTGGGGTGGTCAAAGATTCGGCGGAGACAGCAGCCAGGTGCAAGAGCAGCTGAGAAACGTTCAGCGCATCCAAGCTGCTAGTGGCGGTGCTTTTGCTGCCATTCTTGAAACCGGGGCTGTTGTGACCTGGGGTTGCGCAGACTGCGGCGGAGACAGCAGCCAGGTGCAAGACAAGTTGAAGAACGTGCAGCGCATCCATGCAACTAGCCGTGCTTTTGCTGCCGTTCTTGAATCTGGGGCTGTTGTGACCTGGGGTCATCCAGATCATGGAGGAGACTGCAGCCAGGTGCAAGAGCAGCTGACCAACGTCCAGCACATCCAAGCTGCTACTGGCGGTGTTTTTGCTTCCATTCTTCAATCTGGGGCTGTTGTGACCTGGGGTCGTCCCGACTTTGGCGGCAACAGCAGCCAGGTGCAAGAGCAGCTGAGGAACGTCCAGAGCATCCAATCAACTTACGGTGCTTTTGCTGCCATTCTTGAGTCTGGGGCTGTTGTGACCTGGGGTTCTGCAGCCTGCGGCGGAGACAGCAGCCAGGTGCAAGAGCAGCTGAGGAACGTCCAGCACATCCAAGCTGCTACTGTCGGTGCTTTTGCTGCCATTCTTGAATCTGGGGCTGTTGTGACCTGGGGTCATCCAAGACTGGGCGGCGACAGCAGCCAGGTACAAGAGCAGCTAAGAAACGTCCAGCACATCCAAGTTGCTAATGGCGGTGCTGTTGCTGCCATTCTTGAAACTGGGGCTGTTGTGACCTGGGGTTGTGCAGACTGCGGCGGAGACAGCAGCCAGGTGCAAGAGCAGCTGAGAAACGTTCAGCGCATCCAATCAACTCACGCTGCTTTTGCTGCCATTCTTGAGTCTGGGGCTGTTGTGACCTGGGGTTCTGCAGCCTGCGGCGGAGACAGCAGCCAGCTACAAGAGCAACTGAGGAACGTCCAGGACATCCAAGCAGCTGCTGCCGGTGCTTTTGCTGCCATTTTAGAATCTGGGGCTGTTGTTACCTGGGGTCATCCAGATTGTGGTGGAGACAGCCGCCAGGTGCAAGAGCAGCTGAGGAACGTCCAGAGAATTCAAGCTACTAATGGTGGTGCTTTTGCCGCCTTTATTGAATCTGGGGCGGTTGTGACCTGGGGGCATCCAGACTTTGGCGGAGACAGCAGCCAGGTGCAAGATCAGCTGATCTTGAATCTGGGGCTGGGGCTGTTGTAGCATGGGGGGGGTAAATCATAGGCTCTAAACGTGTGAATGAAGGGAACAACAGGTGCACTGCACAATTGGATTTGGTATCCAGCAATTTAAGTAGACTTTGGTTTTGGGCTCAGACCAGCGTGCACTCGGCCATCGGCCAGTGTGAGGACATGCCGTGGTCCCATTGAAATTGAAGTCATGTGATGGGGCGGTGACTCGCACCGTCTCAGCCGTTTCTTCCGCTCAATGAACCACATGCCATGTATCCGCCTTTCGCCAGCTATAAAGTCATACGCATGACATGCACATGAAATGCAAGCACTAGATTCCGGTGAGAAAGACCGCAAGGCGAATGTTTTAGTAGCTACAATATGGACTCGATTACGATTGCTTTGCTGTTTCTTGCCTTTTTTTGCAGTGTCAACAATTGAGACCTCAGAGTTGAAATCGAACAGGGTCTGATTGATTGTTTCACCTGATCAGGTTTTCGCCGAAACAGGCCTTTGGAGCACATGATCCGCGTGTGAAAATAAGGCTGTTTGACCTCCGTTGAGGTCCAACCGGCACGAAACACGTCACAACGCGTTGCCAGACAGGACTCAAGAGGGAGGGATGTGCAGTGAGCCCAAGCTTGTCCGATGTACGTAAAGAGCAAACTCGACCTTATTGCTCAAATTGTTTGCTTCTTTTGGTGGTAAAGTGACTGCAAGATGAAAACCCCACCCTTTGCGGGCTCCAGAAAAACCAGTTACCCATATGGCCATGGGTCAAAACCCCGTACCCCCAGTGAACATCCCAATCCCCACCCCAAAATGGTACCGTTGGTGTTGATCCACGGCCATATGATGACCCAAGATGCCACCGCATGCAAAAAACGCCGCCAGGGCCGCGCACGAGCCGTGGTGACTTCTCATCCCACAGCTGCGGCGCGGGTCTCGCCATGCGTCTAGGGGTCCGTTTTTGTTTTGGCTCCTGGGAAGGTCCGTTAACACAATGGGGGTTCAAATATAACCACCATGATTTACCTAAGGAGTGTCATCATCCAATTGGGTCAACCATTCTTTTCCTGCGGGGTTGAACCCTAGGGTAACTAGGTCCCCCAGCTAGGTGCCCTTTCTCTCCCCTTTTTTGGCTGGGAGGGTTCCCCTACTAAATTAGACTACAGAAAAAAGTGGGTACCAACATTATTCTAACCTCTCTTCTGGAGGACTAGGGGTAGTCCAACCAAGGACCCCAGCCCCAGCCCCTAGTAGTCCATCAGCCCTTGAAGAATCCGGTACTGTCAAGTGCCGCAGCTTGGAAGGCTGAGCAAAGGCCCGTGTTTTTTGTTCTTTCTTGTTTTTCTGGAACGTGTGACGCGAGACGCATTTGTCCGGCCATGCGATTCGCAAATTCCCCAAGACTTTGACCGAGCTCAGGTTTCCACTTGCGGAAGACGGAAGCTCACGGATGGGCTAAAAATCAATCACGCACGATGTTTGCGGTTTGCCGACTGATATTCGTTGTAGGCACCCATCGGGAGAGCAAATGTGCAGCCGAAATGCAAAGCACATTTGATGAACCAATGTTCACGGTTTAGCTGGTTTGAAATCACACTGGCAGTGTTTATTCCCCAGATAGCTGAAAGTTATAGGCTTCTAACTTCTAATAAAGAGGGGAAGCTGATTTGCGAGGTCGACGGCTGGGTGGTAGGAGGCGTGCAGTTGGTAGTGTTAGGGTGGGCTGTTTGGGTAGCTGTTTGTGGTGCAGGTGACGGCGGGGGCGCAGTCTGCAAGATTGACCGTAGGGTGCTATAGAGCATGCAGTTTGGGGTGGTGGTGCAGGTGCGCAGTTTTGCAAGATTGACTGTATAGGGTGCTATAGAGCATGCAGTTTGGGGTGCTGGTGCAGGTGCGCAGTTTTGCAAGATTGACCGTAGGGTGCCATAGAGCATACAGTTTGGGGTGCTGGTGCAGGTGCGCAGTTTTGCAAGATTGACCGTAGGGTGCTATAGAGCATGCAGTTTGGGGTGCTGGTGCAGGTGCGCAGTTTTGCAAGATTGACCATAAGTGCTATAGAGCATGCAGTTTGCGGTGCTGGTGCAAGTGCGCAGTTTTGCAAGATTGACCGTAGGGTGCTATAGAGCATGCAGTTTGGGGTGCTGGTGCAGGTGCGCAGTTTTGCAAGATTGACCGTATAGGGTGCTATAGAGCATGCAGTTTGGGGTGCTGGTGCAGGTGCGCAGTTTTGCAAGATTGACCGTAGGGTGCTATAGAGCATGCAGTTTGGGGTGCTGGTGCAGGCGCGCAGTTTTGCAAGATTGACCGTAGGGTGCTATAGGGCATGCAGGTTTGGGGTGCTGGTGCAGGTGCGCAGTTTTGCAAGATTGACCGTATAGGGTGCTATAGAGCATGCAGTTTGGGGTGCTGGTGCAGGTGCGCAGTTTTGCAAGATTGACCGTAGGGTGCTATAGAGCATGCAGTTTGGGGTGCTGGTGCAGGTGCGCAGTTTTGCAAGATTGACCATAAGTGCTATAGAGCATGCAGTTTGCGGTGCTGGTGCAAGTGCGCAGTTTTGCAAGATTGACCCGCATGCAGGTGTGCTGCAAGATTGACCGAGCATGCAGTTTGGGGTGCTGGTGCAGGTGCGCAGTTTTGCAAGATTGACCGTAGGGTGCTATAGAGCATGCAGTTTGGGGTGCTGGTGCAGGTGCGCAGTTTTGCAAGATTGACCGTAGGGTGCTATAGAGCATGCAGTTTGGGGTGCTGGTGCGCAGTTTTGCAAGATTGACCGTAGGGTGCTATAGAGCATGCAGTTTGGGGTGCTGGTGCAGGTGCGCAGTTTTGCAAGATTGACCGTATAGGGTGCTATAGAGCATGCAGTTTGGGGTGCTGGTGCAGGTGCGCAGTTTTGCAAGATTGACCGTAGGGTGCTATAGAGCATGCAGTTTGGGGTGCTGGTGCAGGCGCGCAGTTTTGCAAGATTGACCGTAGGGTGCTATAGGGCATGCAGGTTTGGGGTGCTATTTTTGGAGGAGTGCGGGCGCAATATTGGCGAGCCAGGCTCTGGGGTGGGCTGTTTGCTGCGCTCTTTTGGGGTGTTAGAGGTGCTCGTGTGCAATCATCCACCGGTTTTCGCTAGCTGGGGTCTATGCTGGTGTCATTTTGGATTTGAGTTTGGACTTTCGAACAAGCGAGTGAGCAACGGGTGACTCCAAAAAGAAACCCCCCGTCCGGTTCCGGTCGGCTCCAATCATTTTGAACTCCAGGCCGGAAGTGCAACCAAAGACCAGGCCCTCGAGTAAGCCTTGTTTCCGGCACCAGGCGATTGAGCCAGCCCTCTTTCCGGCCGAAAAGCACCAGAGCCATGAGTCATTTATAGGCCACTTATGGGTTATGTACTGGTCATTGATGGGTTAGTTGTGGACCATGTAGGATGATTTGTGGGTTGTTTATGGGTTCTGGAAATTGCTGAATTCCTTATTAGCCGTTGATGGGTTATTCATGGGTTTTGTTTGGGTTATTCATGGGCTAGTGATGTGTAGTTCATAGGCTATGCATGGGTTATTTACGGATTAGTTATGGGTTATTTGTTTGTTATGTATAGGTTAGTGAGGGGCAATTTCTGTGAAACACATGGGTTAGTTGTGGGCTAGTCATGGGTTGTTTGTGGCGGGTGATTTACGGGATGCATTGTTGATGGGTTATTTATGGGTTATGCCCAATTGATGGTGTGTGTGTGTTGTTTGCGGGGTATTTATGGGTTATGAAATGGTCAGTATTGGTCATTATTGGTCATTGATGGAGTATTGATGGGATATGTATGGATTTGTCAGGATTATTCATTGAATCTGTAGGTTATATATGGTTTATGCGGGAATTTATTTGTTATTTTGTGGTTCTGTACAAACTGGAATACTTATGTGTTATTTGTGGGGTATGGTTTTAGTTCTTGAAGGGCCTTTGTTTATGGATTATTTCTGTGTTATTCTTGGGATCATGGGGTATCATTCCCATCCGCAGGGCGTAACCGTTCTCGTTGCAGGTCTCTCGGGTGTACAGCCTGGCAGTGACGCTTCTCGGTGCCAGGCCGGCGTTCGTCAGATTTGGACACCCCAAAACACCCAGGTGCAACCAGTGGGTTGCTTCCTTTTTCAACATTTGTTGGGACTACCTTCTCACTAAGCCCATTGCCCAGTGGGTTGCTTGTTTTCTTCCTTTGTGTGACTACCTTCTCACTAAGCCCAGTTGCCCAGTGGTGCCCTTTTTTCCTTTTTTTGGGAGTGGGTCCCTTGAAAAAGTCAACCAACCAAAAAGAGGATATCTTTTTTTCCCATGGCCACTGGGCATCTGCGAAAAAGCACCCCCCCCTTCCGGACAGACTGAGTTTTAATGGGAATCCCCTCAAAAGTGGTTGGTGGCCTTTCCGGAAAGTACAGCATAGACCAATATGGCTATGACTTTGAAAAGGGACGTGGTCTCACAAGTTGGTGGATGTGAGTCGTGAGCGAATTTTGATGGTCCGCCAGAGGGCCCAAACTGAAATTCACAGCCAAATAGGGACCCCCCACCTCCACATGGCGGTTTTTCCTTTGGGAAACCCCTTTTAACGTTAAGCTGAAAAGGGGGTACCCTTAACACCCACCCACACACATACACACACAGCCCTTTTCTTGGTTTTCAACATCAACTGTTGGTTCTTGATACAAGCGAGCTGCCTTTTGGAGGGTGATGTTTGGGGAAATGCAGCTGGAATCCTGCCAGTTCAATCCGAATGGGGTTGCCTTGGGCAACTCCCGGGAGAGCATGTCTGGCCACGCTCTGTCCCAGTAATGAGGCACAAGGAACCAGAACCAGGAAGCCTCCTTCCCCAGAATTAGCTCCCCTTTTTGTTTGTTTGCCTTTTTTGGGGTCTCCTTTGTTTTCCACAAACCAGGCAAACAATATAGTTTTTTGCTGGGGTCCTATTCCAGCCAAGCCTCAAGAAAGCATTCCTTTGCTGGCGCTATCCATGCCTGCGCATATCGAAGGTCATGCGCTTGGGGGTTCTTTCAGAGCCCAACATGGCTGCATGCCGCGCAAATTTATTTCGTGAAGGGGGCATCGCGTTTGGTCAGCCGTCGGAGTGTATGCACCCACAGTCACACTTGGCTGTGTTGGTGGCTATCTTTCGCAATCAAGCCATGAACAATGATCAGCTACACCAACAACTCAGGGTTTAATTGCAACATAATGAGTACACACACACAGCATTTGACTTCTCCGCAGTCCGGTACAAAGATATCTTCATCCGAAGGTCCAAGAGCCTTTGGCAAGTATCTCATGAGATCTCCAACAGGTGAAAACATTCTTGGTGGTGAAAGCATGAAATTCGCGTCTATGCAAGAGCATTGGCTTGAAGCTCTCAGATCATCATTTCGATTGCACTTATCCAAGATTCAAACTGATATTCAAACTTGGTAAGAACAAAGAGCTGCAGAGTATAGCTTCAATATTGGAACTTTATCACGCTGAGGTTGGTTGCAAGTTCCTATTGAATCTTCGAAGTCAGATCGTTCATCATTGCACAACAAATTGCAAAAAAAACTGTTGTGCAAGCCTGAGCTCTTTTAAACAAGATGTGCATCTCTAAACTACAAATGCCTGCACTTGCAGGCATAGCCTCCAGAGCACAACTATTGGCACGCCGAGGTCCAACCAGAAAAGGCACGAATGGTCACCTAGGTCCCCCAGGATCTTGCCCTTTTACTGTTTCTTTTTTGGGGGAGGGTTCCCCTACTAAAATAGACTACAGAACAAAGGCTACCCTTATTCTAACCTCTCTACTGGAGGCCCTAGATCACCTAAACACCAAATGTAGCAAGCTGAGGTTTAGCCTATTTTCTATTGCAGCACGTATTAATTTTGCCGGAACACATAGCGACGCCGACCGATGCAAACAGCAGAAGACGAGGCCCATGGTGCTTGTTTGTTATTAGCTGTTTCCTGATTTCCAGATTGAACTATAGTAACTTGCGAAGATAAGATTTGGCCATGGGTCAAAATCCAAATCGTACCCCCAGTGAACATCAACCAATCCAACCACTAAAATAGGTTCTAAAAAGGGTGGTGAATTCACCTACCCCAAAAATGGGATCCCATTGGTTTTGACCCACAGCCATTTATATTATCCAGAGCAAAGCGAGCAACTATGCACGAGGAACCTGGGCCAATCATCCTTTGCCCTCAACTGGCGCAGGGAGCGGCGGCGCTTCGGAAAGCGCGAGGCCGATCAATGATGTGTGTATGTGTGTGTGTGTGCGTGAAGACAAGGAGTAGGACACCTACCATGAAACTAGCCATTTGGGCGTGTCTTTTTGAGGGCACCCCTTTTTGGTCTGTTTTGAAACTGAAGGAACACCATGATTTTTTGGGAGGGTACCCTAAAACAAGACACCATTTGGAGGAGTCTTTCTTCATCTGAGAGATGCAGTTGCAAGCCTTGGGGGCTGAGGTGCCGGATGGGTTCCCTTCAGGAAGCTGACCTCTGGAAGCCAAGGCCATCTGACATCTTACTCATGGTTGGCTATGTTAAGAAACAAGGAAGGAGGTGCTGAAAGTGTTCCATGGCAAGTTTTAAACCGAAAAATCCGAAGCCATCATGGCCAAGAGTTACGCGTGAAATGACTGGTGCTCTGCTTAGCACATAGATGCACAGACATGCGGCCCATTTATGCATGAGGCGTGTGAGAGCCTCTCCCGAGCCCATTTGGAAATTCGGTTTGTAGGCGGAACCTGACAAAGCCCCCTTAAGGCATCCTTTTGCTTTGACATGGTGATGGCGTTTCGGATTCAGAATCCATAAGTGTATTGGGCATGGAGTGTTTGTTTGCATGGAATATGTGGTTAAAACCAGGAGGGTTTCCAATCGCTTAGAAACTGACCAGGAGGAAAAACATATCCGCATGCCATTTTGGTGAGTTCTGGACAAGGGTTCTTACCTGGGATGAACTGCTTCTACAACCATGCATCTTGCCGCCTGATTCAATGAACTGCTGACACTGGAAACAACTGCTCCGCTAGTTTGCCGCACCTCTTTTTGCAGAGGTTCCTTGACTAGGTCCCCCAGTAGTTCCCTTTCTCACCAACTTTTTTGGTTGGGAGGGGTCCCCTACTAAAATAGACTACAGAAAACAAAAGTACCAACTTATTCTTCCCCAGAATTAGCTCCCCTTTTTTGTTTGTTTTGTTTTATTGGAGACCCTTTGTTTTCCACTAACCAGGCAAACAAGAATAATACACACTGCTGGGGTCTCATTTTTCCAGCCTGGTCTCAGTTCTTCAGTGGCACCAATTCTTTTCTCCTTTTTTTGGTGGCCCCACTAAAAACGGGCCAAGCCCCAAAAAGGGTTCCCTTTTTTTCTAGGGTAACTGAACAACTGAGTAGTTATTGTAACCTCCAACACTGGACCTACTTGAGCTGCAGCGTCGGTTCCAGACTCCAGACCTCCGCTCCAGACCCTTCGAGCTGCGAGCTGCTCGCGCGCGTTTTTTTTTTTTTGTTGAGGCGTTGCAGGAGGACCGAGAGCTCGTTCTGCGAGGCGGTGGGTTCAAGTGAAAAAGTCAATCAAATGAGCCGTGATTCCTTTACGGAAAGTCAACTTGAAAGGTGATTCCTTTTATATAAGGTGCTCCTTTGAAGGTCAATCATTTGACTCAATGAGCTACATTTTGCCCATTTGAAACATGGCTTTGTCCACCCAAAATAAAGGGAAACCACAATTTACTTGGCAATGTTCAGATGTATAATGTAAGGATCCCTGATCCCATTTTGGGGTGGATAAACATCCATTTGCCACCTTTGACGTTCACCAGGAGTACAGGGTTTTGACCCACAGCCAATTGGTGCCAGGTTGGGTAGAAGGATGTAGAAGGTAGATGTCAACTGTCCACTTAGCAGATGTAACATCTACAAGTCACACACACACATACCTATTTGCATAGAAGGACATTCGCACTCAACGAGCGCTTGTGTTTGAGTTCACAAGCCCCGGTTGCCGGTTCCATGGTTCAATTTTCTGCATTACTCATGGTTCAAAGTGAAAATCTCAGATGGACCGGTATTTTTTTTCGGAACCGCCGTTTTGGCTCGAAGGTGTTCCCGAATCCGTGTTGTCCAGCTAGAAGACATATCCACCGGACACCACGGCGAAAATCACTGATTGGACACGCGCGGCCCGGGAACCCTACAGCCGACTCTCCAAGCCATGCCCCGTTTGGCGACTTGGCAGGGAAAAGGGGGGGAAGGTGCAGGCAACGGTCGAATCCTCTCGTTTGCCCGGAGTTTGGTGCCATATGGCAATGTGTCAAAACCCCGTACCCCCAGTGAACATCCCCTAAAATAGGTTCTAAAATGGGTGGTGCACCTACCCCAACATGGTATCCCATTGGTTTTGACCCACAGCCATATAGCTGGGCAGAGCTGATTTGTTGGAGTTGCTTGTTTGCTTACGATCCCCCCCCGCGGATTTGGGGGTATGGTTTGCAACGCGGGAGGCAGGCGTCCCCGAGGCTTGTCGAGTGTTTTGAGATTCCGCATTTCTCGGATGCCCGTTAAAAGTACTCGGGCAGGACCTCAAACAAAAAGCCTTATGAACCCGGTGGCATGCCGCGGCTGCCCTGATGCATGTGCGTGTGTGTTTTGTGTTTGTGTTATTGTTTGTTTGCTTGCTTGCTTGTTTGCTTGTTTGCTTTTTTGATTGTGTGCGTGTGTTTGTTTGCATGTGTGTGTGTGTGTGAGTGAGTGTTTAATGGATGCCTTGTCAGATGTGTCGGGGCCTTAGCCTTAGCTATCACAATGTTGACACTTGGGGCATGCACATGTCTTGCAAAACAAGAGTCAAGACGTCGACTTGTATGTGTGTGCGTGTGTTTGTGTGGTCAATGGATGCCTTGTAAGTTGTCACGTTGCAGAAGATGTGTCGGCACTTCAGCTATCACAGTGTTGACATTTGCTTGAAGCATGCACTGTCTGGCAAAACAAGGAATCAAGTTGTCGACTCGCATGTTTCTGTGTGTGTGTGAGTGTTCAATGGATGCCCTGTTTGTTGTCACGTTGCAGAAGATGTGTTGGTGCCTTGGCTATCGCAATGTTATCATTTGTTGGAAGCATGCACTTGTCTTGCACAACTAGGAATTTCAAGTCGTCGACTTGTGTGTGTGTGTGTGTGTTCACCCCGCTCCCCCCCCCTCTCCAAAAAACAGCAAAACAAAAAGAGAAACGCAAGCAAGCAACGCTGAGGGGCTTGCCACAGCTGCATGCCTCTTCGTGTATAGGAGTTGTTTTTCCTTAGGTTGGGGCTGCAAAACAGACATGGCTACGAAGAAGTATAGAGCCACGGAGACCTCGGGCGAAAGTCTCCTTGCAGGGCGCGAGATTAAATTAGGAGGGTTTTAGGAGCCTCTTCTCATTTGAAAATGGTTCCTCGCCTGCAACAGGCTAGTGCTAGGTTCGAGCAGACTCAGACTTCAGATTTAGATCTTGGCTCCCAGCCATCCGGTTCCTTGGCTTACCTCTTCAAAACACAACACTTTTCTCAACTTTTTGGGTAACATGGGCTAAAAATGTCTGTAAAAGATGAGAACTTCCCCAGGTTGCTTGGAGTTTTAAGGGGTAAGTAAAAGTTAGACACCAATCATTACCCTCCCTCCAACAAACATAGCACCTGTGGAAGGGTGCCTAGAAGATGGTTCTCCTCTTGGGGGTACCCTGTGTAAGTTCGCTTTTTGGATCCTTTTAGTGTTTCGATGTTTTTTCCTCGCCTTGCCCGCCCAGGCCAACCGCAGGCCTCCAATTGTTCCGCAGTCGGTGGATCGGTTGATCGGTTGGGCGGTTCGGTCAAGAGATGTCGTGGAGGACCCCGGTTCGTGGTTTCGGAGCCGAGGAGCCCGCAAAAAGATGTGAGTGTCATTTTAGTGGCTAGCAACATGTTAAGACGTTTAGCCAATCAACTCAGATGGGTAGTGTAGAAACCTGGAGCCTAGGACAAAGCCTGCTTTGGAGGCAGCGACTGGAGGGACCGGCCTCACGATCACGCCGTGTTATGTCTTTGCGGCGCCCGCGTTCTCTTGTCTTAAGCCAAGGTATAGGCTTCGGATTCAAAAACCGCCTCGTGCGGCGAAATGCGTTCGGGCAACTTGTTGTCAAATTTGTCTACATTCCTGGCGGAGTCATTCCTCAGGGACCCATGACGTGACTTCGGACCCCTTTTTTGGCGACTTAAAATAATGTTGCCTAGGTCCCCCAGTAGTGCCCTTCTCTCCCCTTTTTTGACGAAGGGCTCCCTTACTAAAATAGATACAGAAACAAGTTGGCACCCTTATTCTAAGCTCTCTACTGGAGGACCTAGTTGTGTGGTATGATGCGTAAGGTGGTTCCATGAGTTCTCGACGTTGCGCGGGTGCACGGAGCCCAAGGCTTCCATTTGGTGAAATGAATATGTTTCTAATTTTCCCCTGTTGGTTCTAAAGGGAATCGATTTCACTACTGGAGATATGTTTCTTATTTTTTCCAGGGGACTTAATTACGCCAATGGAGGCTTGGCAAGGAGTGGTTTTGATGCATGGAGGTGATCCAAACCATGGGAAGCCGGGAGCAAATGGCTGGAGTTGCCAAGTTTTGCGAAACAAGTCAGGATTCAGTGGCGCCCTTTTTACCTTTTTTACCTTCGATCCTTATCTCAGTTGTTCAGTTGTTCAGTGGCGCCCTTTAAACACCTTCGATCCTTTTTTTCTCCGGTTTCCAGGGTCACTGAACAACTGAGTTATTGGCGCCCCTTTCCTGTCAGGCTGCGCCAAAGCCAACATTTGTGCCTTTTGAAGGAAGCGTTTTTGGCGAGTGAAAATCACTGGAGGGCAGGTCTGTTTGCCACCATTTCAAGAGTCATTTTGCATTTTGAGAGTACTGACAGGACCCCAGACATCTGTTCATGGTCAATGCCAACCAGAGAGCGAGTCCCCCAAAATGGGTTGGTCACTGTGCGGCAGAGAATTCCCCTGAGTTTCATTGCGGCCCGAAATCATCGCTAGCCCAAAAGGCTTGGGCATTTATGAACTCCTGCCCGGACAAGGGGCCTCTTTGTGGATGGGTTTGCCGTAAAGCCAAAATGTGTAGCTAGCCAACAGAGTAGCTCAGCACAGACAAAGCCACTGGGTGGATAGGTTGCAAGAGTGGGGGTGTATGCGGGGGAAGAGGGCAACTCTACTTCCGCATCTCGCAGACCAGAGAAGAAAAAGTAGTGGAGAACAAAGCCAACCACATATTGGGAAAGTTTATCAGCTTGCCGCCTTTGTAGATCCAAACAATTCCGGGTTTTGGGTATTCTTCCTGGGTTTTAAATATGGATGTTTCTCATAAGGGCTTCTTCAACACCGTCCAAAATTGGGGCCTTACTTTGCGGCAGACCCTTTTTAGACTCACCAGGATGTACTGGGTGTTGGGTCTGAGCAGGAAAGCTTATCGGCCTTTTTGCGCGTTTGGTTGCTTAAATGGCTGGGTGAAATTTGTATGAACGAATCACTGACGTTGATCTCGGGCTTCAGCTGAAGAACCTTAGTCACGATATACCGGAAAGAAACAAACAACTGGGACAGACCTCCATACTTATGTTACTAGAAGACGGCTTTTCCAATTACCGTGTTGCATTTTAGTCCAGATGCCTTTCAAAGCCATTCAAGAAGGGACCACGATTTACATTTTGTGCTCCCTCAGCTTCATTTTTGGCAAAACTTGAATACACGAAGAGCCTTCCGGTGCCATGATTGTGGATGTGCACTTGCCCAGTGGAGGTTGTTGCTCCGTAGCAGTCTCACCAAAACGATCCATCAGTGAGCTGAAGGCTGCAGCGCAGCAGCATTTCCAGCGCCGCTTGAAGCTCACTGCAAAAGGCCAACGGCTTGATGTAACTGCCACGCCCAGGGAGGCTGGCTTGCAAGCTGGGGACGTGGTTCTTGCGGTTGCGCAACTGGGCAAATTGGCTGCTGGCCCAAACGCCTTCGCTTTGCATTGCGACGACGAGGTAGTGACCTGGGGTTCTCCATGGTGTGGCGGAGACAACAGCGAGGTGAAAGAGCAGCTGAGAAGCGTCCAGCGCATCCTCTCAACCACCGGTTCTTTCCAATCTGCTTTTGCTGCCGTTCTTGAATCTGGGGCTGTCGTGACCTGGGGCTATGCAGGATTCGGCGGAGACAGCAGCCAGGTGCAAGATCAGCTGAGGAACGTGCAGCACATCCAAGCAACTATCGGTGCTTTTGCGGCCATTCTTGAATCTGGGGCTGTTGTGACCTGGGGTGACCCAGAATACGGCGGAGACAGCAACCAAGTGCAAGAGCAGCTGAGGAAAGTTCAGCACATCCAAGCAAGTCGGGGTGCTTTTGCTGCCATTCTTGAATCTGGGGCTGTTGTGACCTGGGGTGACCCAGAATGCGGCGGAGACAGCAGCCCGGTGCAAGAGCAGCTGAGGAACGTCCACTGCATCCAAGCAACTTTTAACGCTTTCGCTGCCATTCTTGAGTCTGGGTTTGTTGTGACCTGGGGTGATCCAGGTGACGGCGGAGACAGCAGCCAGGTGCAAGATCAGCTGAGGAACGTCCAGAGCATTCAAGCAACTTGCGGGGCTTTTGCTGCTGTTCTTGAATCTGGGGCTGTTGTGACCTGGGGTTGTCCACAACGTGGCGGCGACAGCAGCCAGGTGCAGGAGCAGTTGAGGCACGTCCAGCACATCCAAGCAACTAGCAGTGGTGCTTTTGCCGCCGTTCTGAAATCCGGGGCTGTGGTGACCTGGGGCGATCCACAAGATGGTGGAGACAGCAGCCAAGTGCAAGAGCAGCTGACCAATGTCCAGCAGATCCACTCAACTGGCTTTGCTTTTGCTGCCATTCTTGAATTTGGGGCTGTTGTGACCTGGGGTCATCCAAGACTGGGCGGCGACAGCAGACAGGTGCAAGAGCAGCTAAGCAACGTCCAGCACATCCAAGTTGCTAATGGCGGTGCTTTTGCGGCCATTCTTGAATCTGGGGCTGTTGTGACCTGGGGCGATCCACAACGTGGCGGCGACAGCAGCCAGGTGCAAGATCAGCTGAGAACTGTCCAGCACATCCAAGCAACTCAGGGTGCTTTTGCAGCCATTCTTGAATCTGGGGCTGTTGTGACCTGGGGTCGAGCAGACTGCGGCGGAGACAGCAGTGAGGTGCAAGAGCAGCTAAGCTTGTAGTTTGGTGCTTGTGTAAGTTAGAGAGCGCTAATATTGCGTGTTAAGAGCGTGCTGAAAGCGAGCGACTGGTGCAGCCCACAGTTGGGTTCGGCGTCCAAAGTGTCGGCAGGTTTGATGTTTGATGCCACCCGCAATGCAAGGACGCACACCAACATTTGTGCCTTTTGAAGGGAGCGTTTTCGGCGAGTGAAAATCACTGGAGGGCAGGTCTGTTTGCCACCATTTCAAGAGTCATTTTGCATTTTGAGAGTACTGACAGGACCCCGGACATTTGTTCATGGTCAATGCCAACCAGAGAGCGAGTCCCCCAAAATGGGTTGGTCACTGTGCGGCAGAGAATTCCCCTGAGTTTCATTGCGGCCCGAAATCATCGCTAGCCCAAAAGGCTTGGGCATTTATGAACTCCTGCCCGGACAAGGGGCCTCTTTGTGGATGGGTTTGCCGTAAAGCCAAAATGTGTAGCTAGCCAACAGAGTAGCTCAGCCAGACAAAGCCACTGGGTGGATAGGTTGCAAGAGTGGGGGTGTATGCGGGGAAGAGGGCAACTCTACTTCCGCATCTCGCAGACCAGCGAAGAACAGTAGTGGAGAACAAAGCCAACCACATATTGGGAAAGTTTATCAGCTTGCCGCCTTTGTAGATCCAAACAATTCCGGGTTTTGGGTATTCTCCCTGGGTTTTAAATATGGATGTTTCTCATAAGGGCTTCTTCAACACCGCCCCAAAATAGGGGCCTTACTTTGCGGCAGACCCTTTTTAGACTCACCAGGATGTACTGGGTTTGGGTTTGAGCAGGAAAGCTGATCGGCCTTTGTTCGCGTTTGAATGGCTGGGTGAAATGTGTATGAACGAATCGCTGACGTTGATCTCGGGCTTCAGCTGAAGAACCTTGGTCACAATATACCGGAGAGACAGCTGGGACAGACCTCACAGGTGAATCGCGAACGACCCAAGGGAGTTGTGTGCTTGGATTTCAGCCCTTGCAAATGCCTAGGATTTTCCGTTTGAGGAAGTGTTAGAATAGTGCATTCGTGGCTGATTCTTTATTTCATACTTATGGCTGCTTTTCAAATTACCGTGTTGCATTTTAGTCCAGATGCCTTTCAAAGCCATTCAAGAAGGGACCACGATTTACATTGTGTGCTCCCTCAGCTTCGTGTTTGGCAAAACTTGAATACACGAAGAGCCTTCCGGTGCCATGATTGTGGATGTGCACTTGCCCAGTGGAGATTGTTGCTCCGTAGCAGTCTCACCAAAACGATCCATCAGTGAGCTGAAGGCTGCAGCGCAGCAGCATTTCCAGCGCCGCTTGAAGCTCACTGCAAAAGGCCAACGGCTTGATGTAACTGCCACGCCCAGGGAGGCTGGCTTGCAAGCTGGGGACGTGGTTCTTGCGGTTGCGCAACTGGGCAAACTGGCTGCTGGCCCAAACGCCTTCGCTTTGCATTGCGACGACGAGGTAGTGACCTGGGGTTCTCCATGGTGTGGCGGAGACAACAGCGAGGTGAAAGAGCAGCTGAGAAGCGTCCAGCGCATCCTCTCAACCACCGGTTCTTTCCAATCTGCTTTTGCTGCCGTTCTTGAATCTGGGGATATCGTGACCTGGGGCTATTCAGGATTCGGCGGAGACAGCAGCCAGGTGCAAGATCAGCTGAGGAACGTGCTGCACATCCAAGCAACTATCGGTGCTTTTGCGGCCATTCTTGAATCTGGGGCTGTTGTGACCTGGGGTGACCCAGAATACGCCGGAGACAGCAGCCAGGTGCAAGAGCAGCTGAGGAACGTTCAGCACATCCAAGCAAGTCGGGGTGCTTTTGCTGCCATTCTTGAATCTGGGGCTGTTGTGACCTGGGGTGACCCAGAATGCGGCGGAGACAGCAGCCCGGTGCAAGAGCAGCTGAGGAACGTCCACTGCATCCAAGCAACTTTTAACGCTTTCGCTGCCATTCTTGAGTCTGGGTTTGTTGTGACCTGGGGTGATCCAGGTGACGGCGGAGACAGCAGCCAGGTGCAAGATCAGCTGAGGAACGTCCAGAGCATTCAAGCAACTTGCGGGGCTTTTGCTGCTGTTCTTGAATCCGGGGCTGTTGTCACATGGGGAGAACCACAACGTGGCGGCGACAGCAGCCAGGTGCAAGAGCAGCTGAGGAACGTCCAGCACATCCAAGCAACTGGCAGTGCTTTTGCGGCCATTCTTGAGTCTGGGTTTGTTGTGACCTGGGGTGATCCAGGTGACGGCGGAGACAGCAGCCAGGTGCAAGAGCAGTTGAGGAACGTTGAGCACATTCAAGCAAGTCGGGGTGCTTTTGCTGCCATTCTTGAATCTGGGGCTGTTGTGACCTGGGGTGTCCCAGAATTCGGCGGAGACAGCAGCCCGGTGCAAGAGCAGCTGAGGAACGTCCACTGCATCCAAGCAACTCAGGGTGCTTTTGCTGCCATTCTTGAATCTGGGGCTGTTCTGACCTGGGGTGATCCACAACGTGGCGGCGACAGCAGCCAGGTGCAAGATCAGCTGAGAACTGTCCAGCACATCCAAGCGACTCATTGTGCTTTTGCGGCCATTCTTGATTCTGGGGCTGTTGTGACCTGGGGTAATCCAATCTTTGGAGGAGACAGCAGTAAGGTGCAAGAGCAGCTAAGCTTGTAAGTTAGAGAGCACTAATATGGGGTGTTAGTGCTTTTCCAGCGAGCGACTGGTGCACCCCAAAGTTTTTCTTGTCCAAAGCGTCGCCAGGTTTGTTGCTCGCGATAACAAAGGCGCACACCAAGAAAGAGACTGGTGAACACCGGGTTTTCTTCGGGGCTGGCTCGTCGAAAAAAGTTGTCCGGAAGGTTCCGACAAAATGTCATCCGGACGGTTGAAGGGACGGATGCTGCTTCCTTCACCCGCCCAGTGGTAATGGAGCCCATGTAACGGAGCCCGAGGTGCCGGGAGCTTGCTGAACCACTTCCTCATGGTTCTAGTTGGCTCAAAACGAAGCCAAAGAGCAAAGTTGTGACACGGGAAACTCGGGAAGCCACTAAACTCCCCTCCCAACATACCTGTGAGAGGAAGCTAAGACCAATGTTCCACGTCAGTTGAAACCTCTCATGAATAAACCTTTGGTTGATATGGATGAGTCCTTTTGTAAGGGAGCCCCCCAAAGCCAAAAAATGTGGCTTTCCTCTCGATGTCCCTTTAAGACCTCCAAATATAGGGGCACCCGTACTTAAAAACACCCCCAAAACACCAACAAAACATGGGGGCCTCGCGTTCGAGACAAAAACTCCTTCGGGGGGGGGGAACGGTTCTGGACCTGTATTTTCTTCCCGGTTCTGGTTCTGGTTGTCGTTTTGAAGTGACTCACCTCGAATCCACCGGGCTGATGGATTTCAACTCCGCGGCTAGGGCGCGCCATGCCGCGCTCTTGCTTTTTGCGCCGGGGCCTCGGGGCCTCGGGGCTGCGGGGTTGCGGGGCTGAGGGGCCGGCTGTAGCCCTCCAATTGCTGAAATGAATATTGTTTTATTTAATTTTCCCTTATCGGTTTTAAAAGGAATTCATCACTACTGGAAATATTGTTAATTTTTTTTCCTGGGGCCTTAACCAAATGGAAGTAGCAAGCGCTTGAATGGGAGTGTGCCCTGTTTTTCTGCCAAGTCATGGGGCAATCAGGTGATTGATTTTTTCAGCCTCTCCCCCCACGCCACTGGACATATGAACCTCCAAACAAACGCGGGAGGGTTGGTCAGGAAGCTGAGGTACAGTTCCTTGCCACCGTGGTTGGTTAATGGCTTAGGCTTAAGCCAGTACGTACTTATGGAAGGTCGAGGTATCACAGGTTCGTGGACTGAACAAATTGCTCCAGACGTAAACACAACTCTCAGAGCGCGTTTCCCCACCTTTGGCAAATGCAAGATTGATTGGTTTGTCGCAGATTTATCCTCTTGCAAAAACCTCCGCGCCCTCGGAACGTTGTGTTGTGGCTCTGCAGGGAGTTCACAAAAGGGTCACCGTCCGGAGTTTGTCCACCTTCGCTGAGCCCACGCATTTGCAGGGACACCACAAGGATACGATTTTCGGGTCCCTACTTCAGTCAGAAGTTTATGCTTCTTGGCTGTGTTGAAAAGATACTCTCGGGTCAGCAGCGGCTCGAATTAACAAGTGCGTTTTGTGTGGCAGGCGTGGGGCGGTCAATTATCACCCTGTTTTAAATTTATAATAAAAGGCTTCCCGGGTCCAAAATTGACCGCGCGTACCTTGTAAGTCTCTTCATGAAGGATTCTAGGGGGAAAGGGGTGTCATCGCTCTGACCTTCAAGAAGCGCAACATTTGTCTGGCCAGTGTATTCTTGACGCAAGGTGTGCTTTCTCGGTCCCCTCGATACTACGTAAAGCAAACGGAAGACCCAAACAAGATTGAGATGTCTGTGAATGGTAAATACAGGGCACTGTGTTTGATGGGAACTGGCACTTTGGGACAGTACGTCAAGTTACACGTTGCGTTTTCAATAGCAATAGTAGAGCCGGTGAAGCCAGTGGGCGGGAGTTTTTCAAAATATAGATGCTATGATATGATTGATAATTATCGTTCCCTTTCTTCCTCTTCTCTTCTCTTAAAAAAAAATATAATATTATATTATCTTTGTTTTTTCTTTATTTATTGCTTTCATTCATTCATTCTTTCTTTCTTTCTCGCTCGCTCTCTCTCTCTCTATTTTGCTCACTTACTTTCCTTGTATTTGTATCTGATCATTCTCTATATAATGTTCTGTTGTTGTTTATTCTTTTCTTTTTTTTCTCTGCCTTTACGTCTCTTTGCGTATTTATCTTGTTCTTATATCTATCTTTGTTTGATGTACTTTCTCTTTAAGTTAGCGTCCATGTTTTTATTTAGCTGTTTGATCTTTCTCTCTTGCTTGTTCTTAGCTTTATTTGTCCATTTGTTTGTTTACCCTTATATCTGTCTATCGATCTATCTCTTCTATGGATCTGTCTTGTTAAGCTATCTTGTTTACATTGTATATATAACTATGTGTCTAGTACACTATCTATCTAATCTACCAATCAATCAATCAATCAATCAATCAATCAATCAATCAATCAATCAATCAATCTGTCTATGTATCTATCTATCAATCTAATCTAATCTAATTTAATCTAATCTAATCTAATCTATCTAATATATCTGTCTATCTATCTAAATCTATCTATCTATCTATCTATCTATCTACCTACCTACCTATCTATCTATCTCTTCTATGGATCTGTCTATCTATCTATCTATCTGTCTATCTATCTATCTATCTATCTATCTATCTATCTATCTATCTATCTATCTATCTATCTATCTATCTATCTATCTATCTATCTATCTATCTATATATCTATCTATCTATCTATCTATCTATCTAATCTATCTATCTATCTATCTATCTGTCTATTTATCTATCTATCTATCTATCTATCTAGCTATCTATCTATCTATCTATCTATCTATCTATCTATCTATCTATCTATCTATCTATCTATCTATCTAATCTATCTATCTATCTATCTATCGATCTATCGATCTATCTATCTATCTATCTATCTATCTATCTATCTATCTGTCTATCTATCTATCTATCTATCTATCTATTATTTAGTTGTCTGTCTAATCTACATCTATCGATATATCTATCTATCTATCTATCTATCTATCTATCTATCTATCTATCTATCTATCTATCTATCTATCTATCTATCTATTTATCAATGGATCAATCAATCAATCTATAATTATCTATGTATCTAACTTCTAGCTATATATATATACCATATCAATGTATCGATAGCTCTACTCGATTTATCTCTCGGTTCGTCTATTTACTCGGTTCGCCAGCCAAAGCTAAAGTTTCGAGTGCCGGAAGATTCCGGCGACCAGTCAAACTAGCCTTCGACCATCCCAAGGAACCGGAACCCGGGTGGCACTTTTTAAGCCTTTCTATTTCCCAGGCAGCGCAGGCATTGTCTTGCGCGCTCTTATCCTTCTCTCGCCTGTCTCAGGGAGCTAGCTTTCAAGGTGCCGTACTGCGGAAGTTCCTTCAAGTGTGGGCTTTTGCCTACTTGCCTCACATTTTGGACCCATGAATCACACCCGTATATATATATATATATAATAATTGGACCCTGGGTTTTTCAGAAGGTTTGCAAGGGACACCAAGACGAGCCAACCACCTGAAGTAGTAACTCCTATGGCCGCTCGCCCCGTTTTTTTCAGGTTGGCCATTCCTCTCTCGTCCACCAAGCTCGAAATGCAACGCGCTCTGGTGGACGCTGTCCAGATGCTCGGCAAAGGGTTTGTCGCTAGATCTGTCCGGACGTGCATAGGAGAGTTTTCCAGAAGACTAAGTAGACTATCCTTATCTTCTGAAGGCCTCTGATCGTACACTTCCGTGATTGAGGGAAAGAGGATTTGAGGGCAAACACTTAATAACAAGGCCGGTGCACATAGGTTCCCATGTAAATGCTGTCCACCACGGTGCGAAGCCCAAAAGAGGAACCCAACAAATCGCTGATGTGTCGTTTTGTTGTACCGTGTTTGTTTGCTTTAACACTCCAAACACGGCCGGCCTGCGCCATTTTTAAGTGACTCCCGTTCCTGGACTTGAACCGGTTTGGGAAGACCATTTCAGAAAACACAAAGTCTGGACTGTGGCCCATCCACTCAGGCAGTGAGGTAACATCTGCAAACATGTTTTTCCCGAGGGGAAGAGGAAACGCTTGCTTGATCTCAGCAAGATGGATGCCAACCACACCAACGTTGGTCTCATAGCTGGAATCGGACCTTCCCAGAGTATCAGTTTGAAGAGGATCTTGGCTTTGCAGGTTGACGGGTATCGTTTTGTGTTTGTTCCCCATCGGGCTATTGTGGTAGTATTGTCAGCTGAAAGGATAGCTGAGTTTAGACGGGAAAGTGCAAGTGATGATCCATGACGCCTCCGCATTTGGTGTGGCTCATGTTTACATTATGCAAGAAAACGTGCCTCAAGCATCTATTCCCTTTTGACTGGAGACTAATGTGTAGTGGTAAGTACAGTACCCCAGTCGCACGTAGTTGTTGGTCTTGAATGTGACCGTACCCGCATTGGTTCAAAGTAGTGCTTATTTGTTCGGCTTCTGACAACTCGAGCTTTCGGATATGGAGCCTGAACATATCCGGGTTCAGGCCTGTGTTTGCAGAGGCGACCCACCGGGATCTTTTTTTTTTTTCTGGTGGTTTAATTTTCGAAGCACCCCACTGTGGTGAGGGATGAGTTGTATGATTGCTTGTGCTGAGGTTTGTGAGTTTTCTGATTGTATGGTCATGTGGATTGATCCGGCATTGGAGTATCCGATTGCACATGGCAATTGAGATACGGTAACTGCCATGCCAAGTGAGGAGAGGTAGCTGCATGTATTTGTCACCCTGGAGATGGGGTGTGGTTGTGCTTCGGCTGACTGAGTGTGAGTATCTTTTGGCATGGTTTGCTCAGCTGTTCCTCCATTTGACCACATTCCACAACTTTTATGTGCACTCACAGCTCTAGTGCTTGGTTTCTGAGGAGCTGCCATAGACTGTGCTATGACTCTCCCGGCATATAGACGGGTCATTTGCTTTGGATCACCACCCCGAATCAACGAGTTCCGTCAATACTTGCCTTGAAGGCATCCGAAGTGTTTGAACTCGACCATTCCTCCGCCGAAGTGCGAAAGCGGTCGGCTGAAGAAACGGCAAAACAACACACCCCCCCCTCCTTTTTCCGATGGTCTTTGGAGATCACGATGAGTTGTGAACCAACCAGTTTCGCTGAATTGGGTATGGGTCAAAGTTGAATAATCAGGGGACCGCAGGTTTTCGTCCATGTTTGCTTTTTCCAGGGCAAGCCATTTTGGGGTTACCCTGTTTTTGACCCACAGCCAGCTGCAGTTTAGGGACATCTTAGAAGGGAGCTCTTGCATCTGCTTGAGGTCGCGGCGACAGCACCTTGGACAGATTCCGACCCCTTACTCTCCCTAAAACCAAGGGAGACCCTCTGGAAGGTAGGTTGTTTCATGTAGGTTCTCTTTGAGTCTCTTAACGAGGCCTGTCCACTTTCATTGGAAAGGTACAGTACTCTCTTGACAAGCGGACAGGCCTTTTGTACGCTCTTCCCAATTGCCCCTGTCCAGGGTTGGATCACTCGGGGTTTCTCCCCACTGATACTTTTGGGAATCCCCCTTATTCACAAAATCGTCTTTGGGGTTAGGCCCTTTCGGTTGTATCACAGTGGATTCCATTCCCCACAGCCCGGGCCCCTGTCCGATATCAAGTTGACCTCCGATCCAAACCTTGAGCCTTGCCCCGAATGGCCGGCGGACCAAAAAAAAGAAGAACGTGTTGCCAACCGGGATGTCATGTGAGGTCTATGGAGTTTGGATAACGCTTGCCTCGGCTTGACGGCCCTAAGATGGAACCTGAGTTGGTTCCTTTCTTTCCAGAAGAGATATAGATATTATTTATGCATGTTTTTTTTTCAGGATTTCTGGGGTTACAAGTCAAAAGTAGACTTCAGATCAAGGGAGCAGTGCCCATAATTACCACACTGGCGTTAGACTTGCTCGAGGGCAATGTGCCCAAATTTCAGAAGCCAAAGCGGCGACTCGAGCAAGATGAGCACGTGAAGTGTACTGTACTAATTTGCCATGTGTTTCACGTATCCCGTGGCTGGTTCTTTGGGTTGGCTCGGAAATGGATTTGCACCTTGGTTCTCTCAATAAGCATGGAGAGCCATCGACTGGTTTCCAGACCATGTTCAAACACCATGCCCGCTGTCCAACAGCAAGGTTGCTTTCCAAATGGGTCTTGACTCTGTCTAGGTCCCCCAATAGTGCCCTTTTACCCTTTGTTGGGGAGGTTCCCCTACTGAAATAGACTACAGGAAAAAAGAATCGGGCACCCTTATTCTAACCTCTCTACTGGAGGAATAAGATATTTCTTGGTGATAGGATAGCCATTGACTAACAATTTGTCTGGAGAGGCTTCGAGAGCCACAAGTCAGAACTTCAACTCTATAGGGCTCGCTCCGAAGCCAACCACAGGGATTCACTGCAAAAGAACAGCCCGGAGTCTCCATGACCCTGTAAAAATGAGGCCATTAAGCATAGTTGGTCATTACCCAAAAAACGCGGGTCATGACCCCATTTTTACAGGGTCAGAAGGAGACTCCAGGAGGAGACCAGCATCCAACAGGAGAACAAGATATCAGAACCTGTTTGCACACTTCCCCAAGCAAGAAAGAAGAGCCTACCCTTTCGCCCAGCCAATCGTTCCGTTTCGGCTGAACCAAGGCACCAGGAGGAGGTCCCTGTCGCTCCATCGCTCTTTGGCGGAGAATCGATTTACGAAACTATCAGGCGCGGCGTCCTCCCCAGTCTTCTTGCAGTCTTTTTGCGCTTCCGGATGGGGGAAAAGGGCTCGCCTTGATGGTTTGAGGTTCCACCCCTTTTTGTCACCCAGGTGTTGAATTGGAAATGATGAAGGGCGCAGACGTGGGCGCGGCATTCTGCCTACCACTGGGCCAACCATAAAGCTAGGAAGCTTAGCAATTCTATACCTTATGCATGCTATTCGGCAGACAGAAGGCGCTGAGCATAGTCTCGTTGGCCTTCAACGAACATGTTGTCCCTGCAGGGAGCCCACGGCACATTTGCCGAGAAACATATATATATATATATATATATATATATGTGCCTTGCTTTTGCAACCAAAAGACCATGGTCGGATTTGGTTTCCTTATAAGTACCCCCCCTGTTTAAGCCAGTCTAGACGCGGCATTAGGTGAATTTCCTCTTGGCAGGGCGACACCATGGCTTGAAGTGGACCAAACCGGCCAACCCCATCACATCGATCTGCGCAGAGCTTGAAGCGGGTCAAGGTGCAATCCCTATGCAGTGGTGACACTTCTTTACAAGGAGTACTGTAACTTTGGCGCATTTTGCTTGGATGTTGCGACTTTAACTTTTTGCAAACTAATGGGTTGTCCATAAAACCACTAAAAGTTAAACTTTTGGCAGAGGAGCAGAAAGCAACCGAGGTAAGGGAGCTGCAAAAATGGAGATCCTTGTTGGGGTCCCCACCGCCGTTCAAGGCGGCAAACAATGACGCTGACACATGCCGCAACACTTGGACAGATATGGCTTCTTTCGTTCGTTGCTCGAGCGCTTCCGGAAGCAAGAACCCATGTTCGAGGTTGAGGGGAATGGAGGGCCTAGAGGCTGACCTTCAGAGATACGTGTTGCTGTTATGGACCGGTAACCAGCATCAGATGTTCCGGCGGCTGGGTGGGCTGTACGAAGCGTACCAGTGGGTTCAAGTATGTTGTAAGGAGGTTCTTAGACGCATCCTCAGAAGGTGCTTTGACCCTGCGGGATACCTTCAGTCTAAGGCGATTCGTTTTCTGCGGGATATTCATTGCAACGCATAGCCATCTTAGTTTGAGCAGTACTGCATGCATTGTGCACATGATTCCAGCAGCTTCTTCGTGAATTACATGCTGCGTACATGTAGCACGTGCTAGCTCGGTCTGTGCTTCCTGCCAATAATTACGCAGGGATTGTATGCGATTGTGAGGATGATTGATGTTGTCCTTGCCATACCATCCACTAGATACACAGTGCAGAGAACCTTGGAATCAATCGCACGTGTCTCGCCAATGCTCCCACAAGGCCTGTTCAGAAAGCCGATATTGCTAAGGTGTTTGCTTCTGACCTCCATTTGGCTCTGGAATGGTCATGTTGTGAAATGCTGCTTTGCTTCCATGTTGGCTTCCTCACGAAGCATGTGTATGTTCATGTTTGTATTCTCCTCACCATCCGTGTAAAGCATGCATTAATTGATAGCGTGCTTGCGCTTTTCCCTGTGAATCCCCAGAATGGATCAGCATGGGTTAACTCGTTTCGACGCATCCAAGTCGCAGTCTTCAAGTGCACATAGTGCACCTCTTTTCCCCTGGTTTTTCACCAACACTGCGATGGACCCCAAAAAGAGTTTCTAGGTCCCCCAGTAGTTTCTAGTTCCCCTACGAAAATAGACTACAGAAAAAAACGAAGGAACAACAGAAGAACACAAACGGGTACCAACTTATTCTAACCTCCAAAATTGGAGGACCTAGGTTTCCCTTTTGAAACGCCAGGCGCATTGGTCAAATCGAGTCGCGGGCGGTCGCTTCGGAGGTGGTACCAGGCGCCGGCGCGCGAGTATTCCCGGCGCGAGCTGATCGCAGATCGCCTGGTGAACTTTGGAGGCGCGAAGACTCCTCCTTTGGTGCATTTTGCCAAGGGCTGTTAGGACTGAACAACTTTTTGCCAACGAATTTGGGTTTTCCACTAAACCACGAAAAGTTAGTCACTTTTCGCAGGGCTTCGCAGATTTCGCAACCGAGCCTCTGACTCGGACCTCGAATCGGGGAAAGAGCCCAAGCCACTGAAACGAGATCCACGGCAATTGGTGCCCGACCTCTCACCCCTTTTTGGGGAGAGGGAGGCTTACCCGTGTCTAAAATAGACAGAGAAAAGGGTACACTTATTCTCACCTCTCAGACCTAGGAAAAGTAGTTGATGTACATAAAGCATCAGAACTACTTGTGTCCAAAGGGCCTCCAAATTGAATTCATAGCCATTTGGGTTCGCGTTTGTTGGAACGCACCCTTTCCAGATTGGCTCAAAGCGAAGCGAAAAGTAAAGCCACCCCAGGGAGTCCAAAGGCCTGAGTTACGGAGGCCGTTTAAACACGGAGGTGTTTACGTCCTTTTTACGGGGTGTTTACGTCCTTTTTCGGGGTGTTTACGGCCGTTGACAAAAGGCCTAAGTTACTCAGGCCGAGGAAGCTCTGGGCACCATCTTGGGTCCTCTTTTGACACATATCCGTGAGAGAATGACCGCACACTGAACCAAGCAATTGGCGGTTGCCGTTTGGAGTTTGGAGGATACGTTCCCAAAACTCTTGTTGATTTCCCAGAGCTTCCTCGGCCTCAAAAAACTTAGGCCCTTTGTCAACGGCCGTAGACACGAATCTTTTCAGCCAAGACCTCGATAGATGAAGGTTAGTAGAGGACAGTCGCACCCGTAAACAGGATCAGATATGCGCCATTCAATTTCTTTGCATGCCTGTAGGTAGACTAGTTTGAATACCAGGTTTTGCTTTCTGCCCAAACATTTGAACCGCTCGCATGAATTCTGCTACAGCCAGTGGGCCTGTCGAGGAAACACCGGCCTGAAGCGCGTTCTGAAGCAAGATCAAAGCAAGCTGCTTCTTGCTTTGAGCCTTACGAAAGTGACTCGTTCCCCACTACTTAAAGCAGAAGTCGGGTCTGTTTGTAAGGTTACAAGCCCGCAGCATTGCCAGGGCAGACCTAGAAGACCGGCCGGGCTTTCTCGACATGGGTATGGGTTAAATAAAAACCACCAGGGGACCGCAGGTTTTAGTCCTTGGTTCCATTTACCAGCGTTCCATTTTGGGTACCTATTGTTGACCCACAGCCACATGTTATCCATGAGCTCACCTTCCGAATTGGCAAACCCGGCGAGGCTTCAGGAGCTCGAGGGGTGAAATTTGAGGAAGCTTAGGCGTGAAGATTCTGGCGGATTCATACGGAACGCAAGAAGAGGTTCCCCCAAAAGGGATGTTAATGTGTATATGGGGGTTCATGAAAAGGTCCTTTACGTGGGATGGCCATTGGGAAAATGCCACCAAAAAGATGATATTTCCCACCAAAAGGGAAAAGTTACCCATTGTCAATTGGGGGCCAGGAACATTGATCAACCCCCTATATAGGAGTGTTTTGTGAGTTGCCCAGTATGGCCGGCCAAGATCGCGCAAGCCGGCGGAAACATGAGTTGTCCGAGATCGGGCTGGTTGGCTGGCTCGCCAGCTTACGTGCCAAGTCTGTGAATCTGAGTTTGTAGCAACTCTTTGGCGGAACACATGCAATGGCATTGCAAGGTTCTTGCTGTTGCAGATTGGTATTTACTCAATGCGGCATGAATGTTCCATAAGGGGACACCCCTTGTAAATGATTGCTTTGGTGTTGGTGCTGCTTAACCATCACCTGAAACTTTTCGCGTATGTTGAGGACACCCATGGATTCAAACAGGGGCCCCTTCCCTCATGGGCTGCTCTCACAGTGAGCAAACATTTTGGCCCGATCACGCGCCAACTGGCTGGCATCTTTTCTATGTGGTCAACGACTCCTTGCAACCATTGTGCTCGACTGCTATTGGGTTGGATCTTTAGACTTTAACTTTTTGGGTGAAGTCAAGTTGGGTTTCTAAACCCCCAAAAAGTTATTCACTTATTGCAGGGGGGGCAACAGCAACCAAGTGTAAGGGATACTCTGCAAGGAAACATGACCAAAGCAGGAGTGTCAAGATGATGACACCAGGTGCCTCTTGCAGGCTGCCAGCTGTGGTGTTGAGAAACAACAGTTTGAGGTGCTCGACGGTCTGACTGACTATTAAGGAAACATGTCAATATGTGGACGGAACGAGGATCATCATGTATCCGAATTTCTTGACCCCACACACGTGTCGTGTAAGACAAGTTTTTCCCCCCCAAAGGGGCCGGCGCTTTTGTGTGAACATGCAGAACCTCTGAAACCACTTGGCCTCTACTCTACCTGTCGACGGAGAAAGGCGTGCCCTTGGTGATACTGTGGATGGACGAAATCCTGCGCCTAAGAAATGCAGGAAGTGGTATTCCCCTGTACATACCAACCAATAACGGTTTCCCGTGGTTTCAACCTGGTGAAGGATTTCCTCCATCCACAGTATTTTGCATTGTAATGATTTCTGCCCTTCGTTGAGAACAACCTAAAGCTTTCCAGAGATGAGATGTTTCTGTAACTGTAACCCTTTGAAAGGTGGTTAGTGTTTGTTTTTGGCTCAAAGGCGACACTGGATGGGTGTTTCTCTAGATTAGTCACCTAAAATCATTGTTTCCGTGTCCCTTTAAGGACATCAACATTGGTGCGCCCGATGCAAAAGGTTGGGGGTTGGAGAGAGCGGGTTCCTCTTTTCTCGTGTTGTTCACCTTACCTTTTTGTTGAGTCCGTGAGAAACCTCCGGATCTTCATTTTCACACGGCCCAGGCGTCGGGCTTGCCGTGCTCGCAGCTCCGTTGCTGGGGCTGCGTTCGCGAGCAGGCGAGCTGGGGAAATTACTGCCCTCAGACACTTAGACACCCCTTGGCCCAGACTCCCTTAGACCGAAGAAGACTGTTGCAGGTTTAGAGTTTAGAGGGAAGTACATAGGACATATCCCACTCAAAGTGTTGCAGTGTTAGCAAGGCATGAAAAGGGAACGTTTGCTAAACCCGAGTCAGATTTCGCCAAACACGAAGTGTTTTGGGTTCCATGTTAGTTTGCAGGAGTACATCATCCATAAGGGAGTGTTGGCCAATCCTACTCCATCATACTATTGGCAAGCCAGTATGTGTTGTACATACGGCTGGCCATTTGTGTCACGGTTCCGGTGAATGTGTCCAACTAGGAGCCCCTTGGATAAGCAAAAGACAGCAGAGAAGCCCTCCATTAAGAGATCAACCGAGAAGCCATTCGGAAGCTCCTCAACTTTGGGGTTGCTCCTAAGCCTTTTTTGGAGTTGTTGTTTTCCGTTTTGGGATTCTTATTTTTGGAAAAACCGAAGGAGACACCCACAGAATTTCCCCGTTGGAGGTGGTCCTCTTTTCACCTCTCAGACGGATGAACAGATCGGCCAGGTGGAGACCCGGGCGCGGGGGGCTGAGTGGTTCGCCGTCCTGGGTTTTGTGGATGTATGCATCACGAATATATATATATATATATACATACATATATATGCATCAAGCACACTCGGTAAACACACACACACACACACTATTGAAGGAGAGAAATGTAGATCATGGGGGTATACATCTATACATATACACATATATATATGTATATGTACTAGGTATACACATACCAGGCGTAAGGCTGTACATATATACACAATATACCTACATACACAATCATTTGTTGTTGTTTTTTCCGTCAAATAAATATATTTGTGACACACGCAGACTCATGCGTTGAATTGGTCCACCTTTTGACCCTTTCGGCCCCCGTCGCCGTTTGAGCCATTCTGTCCTCTTCCATGGGGCAATTGAGCGCGGCCTGTTAGATGCTTTCCAAATCTGTAGGTCCTTCAAAGCTAGTTGGTTTCTAAACTATGTCCCCCAGTAAATAGTGCCCTTCTCACCTCTTTTTTGGTGGGGAGGGTTCCCCTACTAAAATAGGCTACAGAAAAAAAATGGTACCCTCATTCTAACCTCTCTTTTGGAGGACCTAGTAAAACTGGCCCGTGAACACTCGCTGGTTTCTCTTGGGCTTCCATTTGAACATGCACTGGCCCATGTTTTATTTTTTTTGGGCCTGGCATGGGCGCCGCTCAAAGCGCGGTCGTCACGTGTGAACAGAGCCTGACATATCAGTGCCATTCTTGTGCATCACAAACGATCCAGCGTGATGATGGTAATTGGAAGTTGAATCCCAGTTGTTTACAATTACTTGAATGCAACGGATTTTATAGATGGTGACCCGGGGTGCGGCCAGCTAGTCTTTGAAGGCGGAATCGTTGAGCCACACTGCATTGTTGGACCCAGCGCGATCCTTGATATGGTATCAGTGGAGCGTATGTAGCATGTCCATGAAGTCAAGCAGATGCAAGGCATGTGCATCATCGAAGCCATCGGATTCTGAAGTCGATGCCTATTGATCAGGCAGAATCCGCATCAAGCAAGCCTGTACTTTTTTTGGGACTCCCCTAGGACACGAACCATTTGTAGGTCCGTTCTATGTTGGGAACCCAACATATCCGCGAGGACATATCCAGGGCTCCTTCAAAGATCTCCATTTTGCAACCATTTGAAACATGTTGCTTTTTCCACACCAAAATAAAGGAAGGGAAACCACCAGACAACAAGTTGCAATGTTCAGGTGTTTTTCATGCATCCGGATCCCTGTTTTGGTGTCCCTTATTTTCAGAGAGCGTCCCCTCAGGGGGGGGGGGGTTGAACCCCATAAAATTCACCAAGTTCAACCCCACAAGTGAGAATTACGCGTGTTGAGGCAGATTGAGATTCAATAGTATGCAGGCAATGCACTTTTAGTGCTGTGGGCCTTGGATGTTGTTCTCAAATTGCTTGTCTGTTTCAACAGGCTTCATCAAACAAGTGCAAATTGAAAATTGGCCCATAATTGCTTGTCAGTTGCAAGCTTGCACTATCAGACAGTGTTGAAGAAAAGGCCAGTCGCCAAAAGTGTCTTGTCTATTACCAGTGTAGCTGCCATTATCTTAGCATTTTCTTGTCATTCCTGTTGCAGTGTTTAGCATTAGAACTGAATCATAATTCAAATAGAATCCTATATGGAAAGACAAGTTGGTCGTTTATTCTGAATTGCCTGCCCCTTAAAAGGAGAGACAAACCAATAGAAACTCAAAGGAAATGCAATGTCAGTTCTTTTGGTTTACAAGTTTTAGATTGCGCTTTAGGTTGAATCACATCTCGATTAGCCTTCGAGTTAACACAGTATGTTGAATTAGAATTTAAATAGGTTTCCCTTCCCAAGTAGGATTTTAATTCGGAATCTACTGAGGAAAGAGAAGCTTGTTTTTCTTCTAATTTGCAATGCAAGCCTCTGACAAATAGGCGGACACCCCATGGACAAAAAAGCTGATTTCATTGCAATTTGTTTGCAGGGTTTACATTGCAAGGCTTTACTTACATTCAAATTGGATCTCGACCAAACTAAGCAGGGTTCCAAGTAGAAGTTAATTGGAACCTTGACGTTAACTGTTGGTTTAGACGTGTGTAATGGGGTCTTATCCAAATATGCTTTCAAGTACAATTTAGGTGTATATATATGTTTATTATTTTGAAGTATATACGTTGTAAACAGGAATTCCATCCAAATCTAAATGGGAGTTTCTTTCCAAATATGATCTTTATTTGACATGTTTATTACTAGAATTTAGTCAGGAAAGACAAGCTGGTAGTTTCTTCTAACTGATTCAATTTTAGTGATTGTTTGGAATCAGAATATAGATGGGGTTTCCTTTCCAAGTATCTAGGACTGTAATTGGTTTAGCTGTAATCTGGATAATATGGTAAGGAAAGACAAGCTGGCTGTTTCTTTCAATTCATATGAATAGAATTTGGTTGCGCTTAGCAAGTGAAATGCCCAGGCCGCGATGGCAAATGTTTCCTTCTTGCGGATATTCGTTTCTTCTTGCTGACCCCAACCTCAAAACCAAGCAAACCTCGAGAAACCCCAAAAAACCAAAAACAAAAATTCAGACCCTATGTATCCATGTTGGCTGAGTTGTGGTCTGACATTTTTGTGTTTTTGGTTTTCTCGAGTTTTTTTTCAAAAGTGCAAAGGACACATACGCAAAAACCGCGAAATCCCTGTGTGTCCAAAAGCCCACCCCCATGAGGGGCCCTTCTGTATTTTTAATCCAAACACCAAAAAAGTAACACGGCCGAATATGAAACGAACTCTTTGTTGTGGGTGTGTCCCTGACATCCCAGGGAGTTTAAAGGCCTGAGTTACGGAGGCCGTTTAAACACGGAGGTTTTTTACGGCCTTTTTACGGGGTGTCTACGTCCTTGTCTACGGGCTTTTTACGGGCTTTTTACGGGGTGACGGCCGTTGACTTAAAAGGCCTAAGTTTTTGACGGCCGAAGCTCTGGGCATCTGGGCGCCTGAGGTCATGCAAGCGGGCCTCTGGATCCATTCGCTTTGCCCCTCGGAGTTCGGAGGTCTGATGGAGTTGGTCGGATTCCTCCAGGACGGAACAGTTCCCCACTGTCACAGACAGAGAATCCGTTCATCTCCGTTTCTTTTTTCGGTTTTATTTGTTCTTCTGATCAATATGATCCTCAAAAAGAACAAACTCCCGAAGTCCGTGGTATGCACCTTGTCTCATGCTTATCTGAAACATTTATGGCCAAGCGTATGGCCAGTCCAAATGTCCCAACTCGAGCCGGCTCTCAAAGGTCAGACCTGTTGCGCAAAGCGACGATTCCTGGACCCCCAAAAGACCGATTCCTTTTTATTGCCTTTGACAGGGGTGCCTATATTTCCCTTTTTTGCTGCTTTAAACATCAGCTTTTTGGCCCATGAAAGGTGAGTATCCTTGGTGGGGGTGATGTTTTAAGGGGAAGTATAGGGAGCCTTTGACCGAGAACAAAGCGGTGCCAAGCCTGAAAACATGGGTCTTTTGGGGGTCCAGGTGGGCAAGCCAACAGTACACAGGTTAACATGGACCCCAGCCACAAATTTGTCGAGCAGCTTCCTTTTGGGGAAGCCGTGGTATGGTCATTTGCGGCTCTATGGGGTTCCACGGCACTGTGGTCGGTTCCCTGGCAATTCGCAAATGGCTGTGGGTCAAAAATATGTACCCGAAATGGCTTGCCCTGGTAAGTGGAAACATGGACCAAAACCTGCGGTCCAATTCCTGGTGGTTTAATTTTGACCCATGCTCATTTGAGGGCCCCAAAAAAGGACCAACCCCTTTATCATTTCTAGGCTGGAATTAGGACCCCAGCCAAAAAAACTTGTTTGCCTGGTTAGTGGAAAACAAAGGGAACATGATCTATTTTTGCTCCAAATCTTGAAGCTCGGAGCCAAGGTATGCTCATGATGTTCAGCTGCTCCGCCTTCTTCCACTACTGGGCATCTTGGCATCGGATTCGGCATGAGCCCTGCGTGCTCAGAAAACTTTTTTTGGGTGGTCGGATTGGGATATCTTGCAAGTGTTTGATTTGTCCTTACCTGGAGTCTCCATGACCCTGAAAAAAGTGGGGTTTTTACCCAAAATAAGGGGTTATGGACCAACCATTCTTAAAGAAGAAAAAACACTCCAGGTACATATTAAGGGTTCACCGTGGGGAGTTGGTCCTGGCTGTTTCATGGACATCTACTGCTTTATTGACTAGGTCCCCCAGTAGTGCCCCTTTGCTCTTTTTGGGGCAGGGTTCCCCTACTAAATTAGACTACAGAAAAAAAGGGTACCCGTATTCTAAGCTCTCTACTGGAAAACCTAGTTGATGTTGATATTATTTTGGCGCGAAATTATGACAGCTTTCCTTTGGGCATCGCCATGGTCTCGCCTCCTGACAATGGACCTGTTATGCCGTGAAGCCAATCGTAGGTCAGGTGTTAGTTTCCAATGCCGGCAACCGGCGGCAAGATCAAAGCCGTCACAATTGGGTGTCCGTTTGCCCGTATGGCCATGATTTTTCTGTCATTTGCGTAAATCACCCGGTATGAAACCCATATTTGTTCGACATGTTGTTGAAAAAAAGCCGCAACAATCCGTATGTTTTTTTTTTTTTCTTTCGGTCAAAGGCGTATAACCTAAAGAAACGCCATATGGGGTCCCAGTGAAGATCACAGCTTCCTTTCAAAGGCAAAGGGGGCTCGCGAGACTTTTTGCCCCATCCTCGGGCACGTTCCGAAGTCAACGGAATGGAGCTCCGTGCCATATTTACAGGCTCAATCTCCCAAAAGCATTCGTGAAAAGAAGGAGTTGCAAAATGGCCCTACAAATGTCCACCATATTATTGGCTTATTGGGGGAAAGGTGTTATTGGCTTCCGTCTTTAAAATGTTCAAGGTCCTTCAATGATCCTTCAAATAGAAGATGTGTTGGGTCCGTGTTAAACTGCGGGGTTGTATCCAGAAGTGCCCATATCTGTACCACCCGCGGGCTACTGCTTTGGTAATTGTTGGAGGAGCCAGCTCCAAATTGCGGTTTTGACCTGAGGTGCGCCCAACAGATTTTACTACCTGGTTTGTTTGGGATTATAGTACAGCCTATGTAGACATTTATCATCATGTATACAAATAGAATCAACAGTCAACGGGTATGGGCTGATGTAAGCATTTTGATTATTGTCTTCCGTTTGCTTCAGGCATGCATGTTGCCTGTTGGTTTCAGAGCAAAGTAGAAATGAACGTTAACTATCAATGTTGACCTCGCACGAGCAAGGGGCGTTTCCTCCAAAGAGTGAAGCAACTCATCCAAAAATCGGCATTTCCCCTTATTTATGAATCCTGGGTCAAAAGTCGGTTGGTGGATGGCCATCCGGGGCTTCCGAGGGACGTGTTGAGATGGATTCGTACCAGCCAGTTGACCACAAAACCTCGGGTCAAAACAGACTGCATGCCTGGGCGCAGGGCGGAGACAACTCACAATTTTGAGATGCTTTTCCAGCACACCCAGAGGGTGTTCTGACCGAACCATGTTTTGCCCAAACAAGGCCTTGGGGATATTTTTTCTGAGAAACACTGGAGGGGTGACCCCTAGACATTTGTTTTCGGTTGGTTAGTTTCGTCATGTTGCAAGAGGAACAGCATAAAAACAACAGTTAGGAGGGATAGGGAGGTGGTGCAGCGATTCTAGATGTCACGCCTGGTGTTCGATCGGACTGCGTTGGACAAGTCGGATTTCGTTCGGGTCTATTTGGGTATGTGGCGTAAGGGGAGCCCTCAAAATGGAGGGGGGGTTTGCTGTTAGGTTCCCTTTAAACCAAAAAGGGTGCTCTCAAGAAAGCACAAAGCACACACACACACCCATGTCACAGGGACGCTAACATGAAAGCAGCCATTTGCAAGGCTCCCCGTTTTAAAGACGCTTGTGCATGTGGCAACCATGTCAGACCCACCGGTTGTGACCTCCTATAGCTCAAGAAACGGCGTCTCTCGGTCAGCAAACCAAATATGGTATGTCTTTTTGTTGAGGGTACACCTTTTCTTCCGGTTTTGAAAGGACACCAACATGAAAACCACCTATTCGTGGGGTCGCCTAACAAAAAGCACGCCCGTAGATGTGAAATCCAAAACAGATATGGCTGTGGGTCGAAATCAATGGGATCCCATTTTGGGGTAGGTGAATTCACCCATTTTAGAACCTATTTTAGCGGTTGGATTGGTTGATGTTCACTGGGGGTAACGGTATGGGCTTTTGACCCATGGCCATATGCTACAGTAGTGCGCTGGCCAGGCAGCTCCGTGACTCAAAACGCCCGCCCTGCCTCGCGAGATGTCAGGCAATGCTCCCAAGAGTCACCCCGTAAGCATAGGGGGCGTATCCCCAATAAGCCCGTCCTACATGTTCCCCTTGCAAGTACCGGGGAAATCAGAGAGGGACTTTTTCCCAAGGGGGTTGTGTCTGCCATTGTATGGTGAGTCTGGGGGCAAGACGAGCTTATTTGTTGCAGCTTCTTACTTGGATCATTTGTCACGTCAGTTGGTTTTGTCGTGATACTTCGTGTCTTCTGTGGCATCTGAGGCCTGGGATGAGCGCTCCCAGCGCTTTCTCCTGATGCCCCCTGGCCGGCAAGAGGCTTTTCTACGGGTGCTATATTGGTTCAGGTGTTTTTTCCCCTGGATATATTTTGTTCACCACCACCCGGCAGGCAGGCAAGCAAGCAATCGAGCAATCACCCATCCTATGCCCCACTACAGCAAACGCACCCTAAAGCCACCCTAAACCCAGCGAAAACACCTTTAACCCACCCCCAAGTCCAAGTCCAGCCTAGCCCCAGTGAAAGCACCTTAAACCCACCCCCAATCCCAGCCAAACCCACCCTGAACCCAAACCCACCCTAACGTCAGCCTAAAATTCAACCCTAACCCCACTCTAAACCCTCAACCCACCCTAAAACAAGCTCGCCGCAAAGCCACCCTAAACCCATCCCAACCCCACCTTGAACCGTTTGACCTTGGCTCATATGATGTGCAAGAGGATGCCTGACTGCATTGTCGCATGTTGTGGGCAAGACCGAGACTTCTTTATGACAAAGGTGTTTCTCGGTTTAGGAGTTCCAAAGTACAAAATCAAAGGAATAATTGTTCTTTTTTAAACAAATACAACTCAAATGGTTGGGTGTGTGTGTGTGTTTTCAGGTTACCCTAAAAAGAGGGTCTGTGTAAAGGAGAACCAAAGGAAACCAAGCCTTTTTGTAGCCTCAACAAAAGCAAAACCCAAGTGCCAGCTCGACAGGAACAGTTCAATGGCAGGATCTTTGCTGAAGTCGTATCCAGGATTTGAACTGCAAATGATTGGGATTTCCTGAGATACATGCTTGTATCCCCAATTTGTCTTTGTCAACCTTGTTGTTTTTCAGCGCCATGAAGCTGGATGTCCTCTTGCCCAGTGGAGGTGGATTCTCTATAGAAGTCTCGCCGGCGAAGCTTGCCAGCGAGCTCAAGGCTGCAGCGCAGCAGCATTTCCAGCGCCGCTTGGAGCTCATTGCGAAAGGCCGGCAGCTCGATTTGACAGCCACGCTGAGTGAGGCTGGCTTGCAAGATGGGGACGTGGTGCTTGCGATTGTGCAGCTTGGCAAACTGGCTGCCTCTCATAAGGCATTTGCTTTGTGTGGCCATGGGCCCGAAATTGTGACCTGGGGTGATCCAGACTGTGGCGGAGACGGCAGCCAGGTAAAAGAGCAACTGAGGAGCATCCAGCACATCCAAGCAACCAAGTTTGCTTTTGCTGCCATTCTTGAATCTGGGGACGTTGTGACCTGGGGTCATCCACAGCTTGGCGGCGACAGCAGCCAGGTGCAAGACCAGCTGAGGAACGTCCAGCACATCCAAGCCACTGACAATGCTTTTGCTGCCATTCTAGAATCTGGCACTGTTGTGACCTGGGGTGACCCAGGCTCTGGCGGAGACAGCAGCCAGGTGCAAGACCAGCTGAGGAACGTCCAGCAGATCCACGCAACTTATCGTGCTTTTGCTGCCATTCTTGAATTCGGCGCTGTGGTGACCTGGGGTTGTACAGAATACGGGGGAGACAGCAGCCAGGTGCAAGAGCAGCTGAGGAATGTTCAGCACATCCAAGCAACTTTTGGTGCTTTTGCTGCCATTCTTGAATCTGGGGCCGTTGTGACCTGGGGCGATCCAGACTGTGGCGGAGACAGCAGTCAGGTGCAAGAGCAGCTGAGGAATGTCCAGTGCATCCAAACAACTGGCGGTGCTTTTGCTGCCATTGTTGAATCTCGGGCTGTTGTGACCTGGGGTTATGCAGAAAGTGGCGGCGACAGCAGCCAGGTGCAAGAGCAGCTGAGGAACGTCCAGCATGTCCAAGCAACTGCGGGTGCTTTTGCTGCCATTCTTGAATCTGGGTCGGTTGTGACCTGGGGCAATCCGGCTTTCGGTGGAGACAGCGGCCAGTTGCAAGAGCAGCTCGGGAATGTCCAGCACATCCAAGCAACCACCTATGCTTTTGCTGCCATTCTGGAATCTGGGGCTGTTGTGACCCGGGGTGACCCAGAATACGGCGGAGACAGCAACCAAGTGCAAGAGCAGCTGAGGAAAGTTCAGCACATCCAAGCAAGTCGGGGTGCTTTTGCTGCCATTCTTGAATCTGGAGCTGTTGTGACCTGGGGTGACCCAGGCTTTGGCGGAGACAGCAGCCAGGTGCAAGATCAGCTGAGGAACGTCCAGCGCGTGCAAGCAACTGCCCGCGCTTTTGTTGCCATTCTTGAATCTGGTGCTGTTGTGACCTGGGGCGATCCAGAATTCGGCGGAGACAGCAGTCAGGTGCAAGAGCAGCTGAGCTCGAATCTTGGGCTGCTGTAGCATGGACGGCATGTTGCCTTCGGGGCGTTAAGAGCAAGAAGCCAGAGGTGCATTCCACAGTAAGATTCGGTATTCGCTGTCGCTCTCATGTAGGGTTTGGGGTTTGTCAAGCAAAGCGCGATGCAATGATGCGCGCCGAATGAGTAACAGAGTTACTCCCTGAAATTCGGCCAAAACCAAGTGGTTGGGACTTGCAAGTCCATGTCAACCAGAACTTTTCGGTTTCCTTGGCTTGGTCGAATCATTTTGCGTCTTTTCAACAGGTCAGCTTTTGTTTCCAAGTCCTTTGGGACAAGTGAGCTACCTCCAAAGAACTGCGGCTGGAAAAAACATCCCCAACCCCATGACTCTTTAGGCCCTTTACCTGGAGACTCGAGAGAAATTGGCATGCGAAAAGTGACCCAACTCTTTTGGGCTAGGTGCCCCAGTAGTGCCCTTCTCACCCCGTTTTTGGGGGAGGCTTCCCCTACCAGAATAGACAAAACCACAAACAAATTGGGGACTAACTTCTTCTAACCTCCAAAACTGGAGGACCTATATATATATATATATACACATGTTGTATGCTCACTTCCCGAGTTCCTGGACTATAAATCTTTTTGGGAGGACCAGTTGAGTGGTAAACACACCACTTTGGCCTTGTTTTGGCCCATCCAACGATGGGACCTAGTGGGTCAGAAAAATCACGTCAACCAGCCGGGTAGCGCCGAGTCCTCCTGAAGCTTCCAGCCGACGGATCCAGCGCGTCTCTTTGGACTCCTCCCCAAAAATGCAAGATCAACAGCAAGAGGTTGTTAATGGGTACCACAAGGGCCATGGGCTCCATCCATGGTTTCATTGTCTTCTTGGAACCGCAGAGACAAACAAAATATGTGGTGTGAGCCACGATCAATACCCGGGTAGATGAAGGTTAGCAAGGGACGGTCCCAACCATAAATAGCTGCGGAATTCCGCCTTCTTAGTTCTTTACATGGTTCTGGGTAGACCATTTTTGTACCGGGTTTTGATTATGACTCAACTGGTGTCTTTTTCTTTAAAGCTATATCTCAAAAGATGGTGCCCTCAAAAATGGCATGTTTTTTCGTTAAAGCAACATGTCTAAAAAACTAGTACCCTCAAAAAAGACAGGGAGGGGGGGGACGTGTGCTCACAAGTGACCTTGCCAAAGAAATGGGTCCCCTTCTCACTCCCCAAGCTCCTGAACTTGGGTCACTTTTGGGTTTGGACCATTTGAGTGGCAAATAATCCACAAAATTGCTTTACGCGGGTGAGCCTAGGATTTCGAAAACAAGTTTGATGCCTCTCGGGGCCGGATCAGAACCAGTACACAGGCGGTATGCTGAATTGCTAACTATGGTGTTAATTGTGTTTTCCTGGTGGCTGGGAGTAGCTGCTTTTGTGTTTGGGTGATTGTGTTTGATTGCTTGGGTGTTTGGGTGTTTGAGTTTGTGCCCTGTGAGTAGCTTCCTAGAACTGATGCTTTCCATCCTGCGGCCCCATTGAGCTGCTTGAGGGCACATGTTGACTGACCTCAATTGAGCTTTGGCGAAATATTGGCCGCCATATTTAGCTGACTTGCCCAGTTTCTGGACTGTGAGCTTTTCGGGAAGACGATTCCATCAAGGGAAACTGGTTGATGTGTTTTCTGCCTTATACACGACTTAGTTATGGTTCCAAAAGCCTTAGACAATCATGTCATGTCCCTTGCACAAAAGGGATGTTGCCCCAGAAGCCATGGCTCAGTCAACTGCGTGCTCGCAACGAACACTTTTCTCAAGCAAATTGCAGGGGCGTTGTTTGTAGTCCAAGGTCTCGGGGTTAAATGAACCTGGAATCCAGCAGGGGCGGGGCACTTCATAAGGACACTCATTAAATGATGTTTTTGGGTTCCATGTTTTGTCTGCTTACCTTGGAACCAAATGTGGAGATTGTCCTTTTGGTGTTTCATGGAGGACTACCCAACAAATCAAACGTTCACGACCATTGTCCTAACAGTTTGAGGACAAGCGCTGATGAGGTGTGTTACAAGCGCCGCTAGTACGGGTCCATTGGGGTGTGGGGGTGGCAATTGAACCTGCACTGTTGCTTCGTTGCTGGCATTTTCCATAGGGTGGTGTAACGGACCTCAAAAGAGGCCCGTGCACTTCCATGCTGCTTAGTGGTAGGGTAATGCTACCTAGAAAGCAATATTATGATTCAATAGTTTCATATTTGAGACCTCATATTATATTCAAAGCAAGATTATTATTCAATATGTTGAGACCTCATATTATATGATTCCTATGTGGTTCTTGTTTAGACGAATTAAAACCTTGGGAACCACTCGTTGCCTCCTTTTCCCCCCCTTTTGCTACGAGTGATTTGCTTTTCTTTTGGGTGTATGCCACGCGGGCGACTGCAAAACTGGACGGGTCAGCAAAGCCAACTGATACATCCCCCACTAAACCGGACTCCAAGAAGAAACTCGGGTTGATTCACCCGGTAGAACCCTGCCAACCAAAAGCGGGGTAGAAGTTAGGTGTATATTTATATTGGCCATGGGTGAAAATCCAAATCGGTTAGCCCCTAGTGAACATCAACCAATCCAACCACTAAAATCGGTTCTAAAATGGGTGGTGAATTCACCTACCAACCCAAATGGGATACCATTGGTTTTGACCCACAGCCATATTAATATATGATATGTACATTGTATATATATATATACGTATATGTGTGTATACATGTATACATGATATGGTATCTGGACTGCTATTGGGTTGGATCTTTAGACTTTAACTTTTTCGGAAATCAAGAGCTTTTCCATTAAACCAACAAACTGTTAAACTTTTGGCAGAGGGGTCAATAGCAACCGGGGTATTATATTATATCATATTATATTTTGTTATGTTATATTAAAATAATACTGTATTTTATTATATTATATTGTATAGGTATCTAAATATATATATATATATTCATGACCTATACATATAGATCTACAATGAATATGCGCAAAGAAATATCAATTTGAAAAGGTTGGACCACTGCAGTTGGCAGGCTGGACCACTTCGGAATCAACTCCATGATCGCTGGGTGCTACACGCCGGTGATGATTCACTGCCGCTGCTTCCGCATGTTGGCCTTCGTATGGACCTGCGCCTTGAGCATCCGAGTCTCGAAGTCGTATTTGGATATGGCAATTTTGGGTACCCTCGTAGGTGGGGGGACCTGGAAGACTGTGTTCCTTTCCCTAAAACGGTCCCTCTGGTTCCATGTTAATGGACTAAGATCTTCCATTTGCTGAAAGGAACAGGTGTTAACTTCCCCTGTTGTTTTTAGAGGGTATCATAATCTATCACTGGAGATATGTTTTGTTTTGTTTTTTTTGGTCAAGGGGCTTAAGCAAATGGAAGACATTGGAACTTCACAGGACCCCCCCTTCAAAACGGTCCCTCTGTGGGTTCCATTTTAATAGACAGGAGTTGTCAAAAAATGGTACATGTTTACATGGGAATCCAAATGCAAACTTTCTGGGCAAGCCAAACGACCCACCCTGGGGTGTCTAACATGTTTGAAAGTATAGGAACAGAACACTATCCAACAGACTAGTCTGCTCACCTCCACAACATGGTGCAGCTTCATAACTCCAAATGGAAGTACATATACTGGTTGCAAACGGTTTATACAGACAGTTATGGCCCAGAGCTTGAACAACTGGGACACCAAGCTAGGTCCCCCGGTAGTGCCCTTTTCTCCCCCTTTGTTTTGGGGAGGGTTCCCCTACAAAAATAGACAGAAAAAGTGGGTACCAACTTCTTCTAACCTCCAAAGCTGGAGGACCTAAGGATATCACTCTGGCCAAGTTGCTCATGGCCTGCCCTTTTGGCCCCTTCCCTACTAAAATCGACTACAGAAAAAAAGGGTGCTCGGTTTCTCACGTTTTTTTTCATCCGAGCCAAGCGCTGAGGTGCTTTCATCGGCTTCTTCGGGGAGCTGTCTCTGCACCTCGGAGCGATGCGATTCGATTCCGACGAGTCGGAAGGGACATTCGACGGAAAAGGAAAAGACGGAGGCAGATTGTTGTCTCAACTGGAACTTACTTTCCTTTCGCTGGCTAGTATGAACAGGGAACGGACCTGATGAATATATAATTAGTTAGTCTAGTTATTTATGTGTATACGTTCTGTACAAAGAGGCCTTCTGACTCAGCTTGATCATGTGTAGATGATGTTTCCCCCTGGAAGCAAGTGGATCCCCTGATAAAGTCTTCGACTTGCCCTGGTTTCGACTGGGCCAAGACCGGTTCGAGGTACTGAGGTCTGCGAAGGGTTCGGGGCCGAAGAAATTGCACCCGTTCGGCGTGCGAGGCCGGGCCGGGCCCGCTGTTTCCCAGATGAAGCACAGGCAGAACATGGCAGGGCCCAGAGTGGTTGCCAAGGGTACTTTTGTGGTTGCCAAGGGTACTTTTGGGGGCACTCATATGGCTGTGGCTCAAAAAACCGGAATTCCAAAATAGGTTGCCCTGGCAAGTGGAAACATGGACCAAAACCTGCGGTTTGCCTCTCCTGTTTGATTTTGAGCCACACACACACACATATATCTACATATGTATGGGCCACCCCCAAAAAAACAGGGACATGGACTAGAATTTGCGGTCCCCTGGTGGTTTCATTTTGACCCACTCCCATATATGGGCCACCCAAAAAGCGAGGCCAGGGACTTGCAGCTAGGTCCCTTTGACCTTGTTTTGGGGGAGGGTTCCTCTACTAAAATAGACTACAGAACAAAATCGGGTACCCTTATTCCAACCTCCAAAACTGGAGGACCTAGGCAACATCTTCTGCTTTCCGCCTGAGGTATGCCATCTGGAAGCAGACGACCCAGGAGCTCGACAGCGCATTGCAAGTAGGCGCCTGTGCACTGTCCTGGAGCGAGCAGGAAGCCCCCGCTTTTTTTCCCTCGGGGGCTGCCACTCGCCAATGGGCCCCAAACAGGATCCCTTTGATCCTTGTTGCCGTCCATTAAGTCTAGGTTGGTTGAGTCCGATTCCATGCTTTTCAACCATCGTTCTTTTCAAAAAGCCGCTGCTTCCCCAGGGTTTTGTGTGTGTGTGTGTGTTTTTTTGGTTCGGTTTTTTAGAAAGAAGGATGCCTGGGTTTAGAATGGAATCGGAAGGTAGCCCTAGAACTCAATGAGCAAACAGGATCCCTTTCTCCACCAAGGTCGCTGGCGACTGGCAAAGTCGCTGGCCGTGTGGAGACAGTCAACGGGCAAAGTGCGTAGTGTAGCACCATGTGAAACAAAAGCCCAATGTTATCAGCATCCCCATCCCTCTCAACACTTCGGAGCGCTGCAGACAAGGCGTTGTCCTTCCTGTTTTGAGTGGCCTTTCCTCAATTGAAAGTTGCTTCCGCGGCCTCCCGCGCCGCGTTTTGTTGCTCATAGGGGGTGTTTCCATAGGTGTCCTTTTTGGTTGTTTTGCTAGAAAATAGATGGCCCTGGTTTACCTGGTGTTTTAATCATCTACCAGGGCCATCTATTTCCCCTAAAAGGACACCTATGGGCGCTTCACTTTAGAATATCATTGAGTTGCCCATGGCTGGTCTGATCTTCCATGCCTCGCTGCGCCTTTGCCCTTTTCAAGTTGCCAGTGTCCGAGCACTGTGCAGCTTCTTCAGCCCCTATTCCGACAGAAGAGGAGCTCTGTGTCACAGGGTTTACCTTGGAACAGGCGAGGAAACACTTTTTTGTGGCATGGCACTGGCCTCAATATTTTACCATGATCAAATTCACCCCCTAAGTGGATTAAAGGGACACAACCCCGTTTTCTGACTTTGATAATCCCCAGAAACCCCCAAAATAATGACCCCAGTGGCAGGATGCGCGCCAGCGTGAGCCATTTGGATGCCCTTCGACCTCAGCGGGGTAAAGTGACTTGATATGACTTGATCCATGCAGAATTCAGGAGTACGAAGTCGCCCGAAAGAAAGGAAACGAAGAGGGGATGGATGATGAGTTTGATTATGTTTGATTTGTTCAGATCCACTTTTTAGCATGCAGGGTCCTTGTTGGGGGTGGGCTGGGCCCCTTTCTTGGCCGTTGACATGCCGGAGTTGGCAATCGAATCCAATCGCAGGCTCTACGGACATGATCTTTCACCACGCACGCTATCTGATGCAACTTGGCCTGGTATCCTTTGAAAGCGAGGGGGATGCCGTGAGTTGCGTGCTTTTTTGTATATACATCCCTCATTGTAAACGTCGAAGCAGGCCACTTTACAGCAAAGCAACTGCAGTGACAGACGATTGATTGAGTTTGACGAGGAAAGGTCACATTAGTTGACATTTAGACCTTAAGCCAGTTGTTGTTGTTTTTTCAAATAGGGTCTTGTTTTGTTTGCAAGGCATTTATAATTGTTGATAGAGAAATAGTTAATCTATATATTTTTATTAGACTAGTAACACTGAAATTGTATTTGTTACCGAGTTGTTGCACTGTTTTTAACTCTTTCTATCGGGCAGGCAAACTGAACAACCTATATTTTTCTCTGTATTATGTTCAATTCGAAATCTCCAAACATTAAATTGAAAGTAAATAATAGTTGGATAGAAAGTCCGATGCAGATGTTTTAGCTGAGGATTGGATTTCTAGTTGAATTGTTTCTTAAGGAAGTTCAAATTGCCATCAACCTCCTTTGGACAAGAAACATGTTCCTGAAATAAGCAGGCAGATATTCGGACAATTAAAAAATGGGAAGCACATTTTTGTTGCTGAACAAAACCAAAGCAACAATACAATCTGGCAGAACAGGCAACACACTCTGGCACGGAAATTATTGACATCCCATCGTTCTGATTGCTCCGATCTTTTTAGTTTCACGCTTGCTAGTGAGCAAGACCCAAACAATTCGTTTGTCAGATTGTTGTGGCTTCCCTCCAATTTCTTTGTTTTTTGTGTGTTTTCAGTTTCAGATCTGCAATTGAATTGTTTAATTGTTTGCTGATTAAGATTGATTCAAATGACATGTTCATCAATCTCCTTCGGAAAGTCTCCAATACACATGCAGACAGAAATCGGAAAAGCAACACGCCAACACCACCATCTAGCAGGGGACGTTCTTGGCACACGGTAAATTGAACACCGAACAAACATCGAGAAATCAACAAACAATCCAGTTGGGGGAATGTCTTGGCAGACCTCATCATCTCTAGTAGAATATTTGTGTTTTTGTTGATTTCTCAATGCTTTTTTTGTTCAGGTTCAGACTTGTAAGTGCAATATCCAAACATTTCCTTTTATATAGTGGTTCTATCGATGTCTCGATGCTTGTTCGGCTTGAATCTGAGAGGATCAGAAGCCAAGGACGGTAAGAAGGCGGTTCGTGTTTGGGCCCCCAGCTTCAACCCCCACCCGTTTCGGAGATCCATGTCTGTTTCTCACTTCCTGAGTTCATGAACTTTAAACTTTTTGGGAAATATAAAGTTTGGACTGTTTTTGGGCCATCCACTCAGCAAGTGAGGTTTTTAAATGCAGGTTTGGGATCCGGGATGGCTAGCCGGTGTTTCAACTTGGCATTGATCCGTTTCGGGGGGTATCCCCATCTCAAGCATTCCCGGCCACGGAAGCTGACAGAAGGTTTTCTCTGGAACACAGCCTTCCAACGGCCAGTCCGCATGGTTCCATGCGGGTCGCAGGGTCCAAGGTCTCAGATACGAGACTTGCAGCCAAAAGGGGCACGAGTTCGAGATCTTTCGATCGAGACCGGAAGAAGATAGCTAGTGCCTCATGCGGAGATTCGAGTGAAGTCTCCGAGTCTCCGAATGGCCAGAAGTTTGGAAGATCAACCAAACCAAAGCCAAAACCGAACCATTACTTCCAAACCCAGGGGTTGGAATGTAGCTTTGGTTCATCAGAGCCGATGCTTTTGTGTTTCTCTAGGGTGCCTTCCCAGGATGGGCTGGTCTGTGGTGATGATCTGGAACCATGTGAGCCTGAACTTCTCCAAGAGGGGCAAGGCATTGATGTGCCTCGGCCATGGATGATGCATCCAAGAAAAGCATTTTGCCTCAGGTGGACTGGGTACTTTGCAAGATCGAACCAAATGCCCTCCTGGAAACCCATATGTGACGTTTTGTTGTCTGTCCGGAAAAAAAAAAAAGCGGGTTCCGTCCGAAAAATGACTGGCCATACGGCTTTCCAGGCTGGGATTTCCATCGAACTAAAATGGAGCTCGTCAGAAGGTTCCTTGGAGGAAATGGTTTCTGGGCGGGCTCCAGTCAAGTGGCCAGCCTTCCATTTCGAAGCAGTAAAAGGGGACTCGTGTTGCACGTTGAGGTTTCACCAATGAGAAATGAAACCTCTTTTGACCGCATGGGTGGTTTTCCTGCTGGTGTCCTTTCAAACCAGCAGAAAAGGCCTACCCTCAACAAGGACTTCCTTTCGGCTTTTGTTCAATCCGCTTCAAAATACCAAACAAGAGTTACCAACTCCAAGACAGAAAGCCGTACAGGTGTGTCTCATTTCTCGGGGAAGCCTCAAATGGGGATTCGGCGGGTTCTTGGAAAGACGACTCGGTTTGACAGGAAGAACATGCAAAACGACTCCATGCCGTTGACACGAGAATGTGGTTGGGGTGTCCTGTAAAACACCGAAGAAAATGCAGGCGCATGGCACACATGAGCAGTTTAGTCTCCAAATGGAGACTAGTATAAGGACACACCAATGAGGAGTCAGATATGCATCGGCTTTTGTACAGGGTTTTGTCCGCAATCCGTTTTGCGCTCACAGTCCGCGAATCTATGGACCCCTGGCCTTTTGGTTTCTCGGATTTGACAACCATGTTTCCGCCTGCCACTGAAAGTTCACCGAGATTGTGCTCTTAGCATGGAAGACTCCTCTCAGCTTCATCTTTCTTACCTATCAGCCGCATATCGCATAATCTAGTTGCATGTTATGTCCTTGCAAATAAACCTGGACGCGTAAAACGGGTCTCCAGAAGGAGTGTCCCCTACAAATAGGGCTGGTTGGCTTCCTGTTTAATTTGCACGGGTTTTGCAGGCCCTTACAGCTGCACGTGAAAAAGCAAGCAGCCAAGGATTGCAGGAGGCTTGAGCGCCTTGGCTGTGAGTCAGAGCCGGGGACCTGTTAAGACCTGGACATCTGGTGAAACCCGTGATGAAACCCTGTGAGGGTTCTCCAAAGTACGTTTGGGAATTGGTGGTTTCCTGAAGGAACCACCAATTTTGGAACATGACACTTTGGACTCAGCAATACACCTTTTAGGACCCTACATAGCTTTATTTTTAATGGGGGAGCCACCTCAAATGACATAAATCCCTACCGAATGTTGATGTCCACCAAAGGTTGCTTATTCATTAGTTCAACTAGGTCCCCCAGTAGTGCCCTTTTGCCCTTTTTTTGGGGGAGGGTTCCCCTACTAAAATAGACTACAGAAAAAAGGTTACCCTTATTCTAAGCTCCAAAACTGGAGGACCTAGTCAAATTCATCCAAACATGGGTTCTAGCAGCCTGTCCAATAGCATCCCGGACCTCAGTCTCGAGCCATCTAGCCACTGGGCCGCGCATGCGTATGGCTCACTTGGGCCCTCAACTTTAGTATCAACGAAGCTGGGCTTTCGAAGTGGGCCAGGGCGCTCCCAGGCATCCTATACCTGCATCCCTCCCAGTGGAGCCAAATGAATGTATTGGGGAGTATCCGTTTCTTATCAGATGGCCAGGTTTGGCGAGATGCCCTTTGATGCTTCTGAAGGCCCTTTGCCTTTTTACTATGCACAGCCAAGAATAGGAGTTCCAAAGACACCAGGCATCGTTTGACTGCCACGGCCCTTTTTCGTGAGCGACGTGGCTTCAACCAGTGAGGTGCCTAGCCCAACCGAGGTGCACATTCCTAGGTCCCCCAGTCCCCTTTCTCTCCCCTGTTTTGAAGGGTTCCGAACCCTACTAAAATAGACAAAACAGAAAAAAAAGAAAGAAACAAAACGGTACCCGTATTCTAAGCTCCAAAACTGGACCTCGAAAAAGGTTCCTTTGGCTGACCAACGGCCGCGGGAACTGAATTGGCTGAACGGCCTAGGTGTCCACTGGGTTCTGCATCTTGCACGAGCAGTGCATTCCATGAGTGAAGCACGGAACTTGGCACACGTAAACCATGCCCCTATGCTGGGGCTAGCCGGAAGGCACTTCAGTCGCTTTGTGGTGGATGCCTTCCTCATATTTTTTCTGGGTGTTTCTCTTGCTACGTTCCTTCTTCTGCCGCGAACAATCACATGAGCGTCGCCGACAGTCAAACTGGGCATTTTAGCTAAACAGCACACACACACACACTGGACTCCTCACCTGCCCAGCATTGAGGCTAGCTCTGTTGAGGGTGAGACAACTTGTCCCGATGTAAAAGCTTATTTGGCAAGCTTCCCTATAACCTGATCGGACTCCGCGCATAGGACTCACTTCGCCAACCTAAGCTTTAGTGTTCCCTGTTTGGCCTCAAGAGCCTTGGTTCTTTAAGGTTAACTTTCATTTGCTGAAGAAGACGGATTAATTTGCCCTGGGTTTGAAGGTTCACAGGATTGTTTTTGTCCAGGGGACTTAAGTAAATAGAGGTTCATTGTGCATTTTTAGGTGTTTGGGGCAGCCGGATCGATCCCTCGGCAAGGGTTGCAACTCAGGCTTCACCGTGGGTGTACCGTTCCATGTCTGCACCTTGCCAGCAGGGTGGATCCGCCAGACTCAGGCTGCTTGTTGTAGGAGTCTGATAGTAGGGCACTCTGAACAAAAATGTGTTTTTCCTGCGGGAACCCCCTGTTCACACAAACCCACAAGCGTACCTCAAAAAGACACGCCCCTTGTGAGTTGTTTCATCGGCATGTCTTGCTGTTGCTGGAACAGTAGCACATCAAAGAGTAGGCATCCTTCGAAATATTGTCATGCAGCACGATGCAACATCAGACGAGTTTTTGCTCACGGGTCGTTTGCAACCCTATTGTCCTGCAGTCTGACCGTCTGACCTGCGGAAGTGCCTGTTGTGTTTTCATTTTGGAGTGACGTTGATCAAGCAACCATCATTCTGAGTTCAAGTTGTTTGAGCCTTGCTGAGTGTTCCATGTTGCCGGGGAGGCCGCCCCTCCTGCCACAGCGACCGGGCCCAGTGGTGCCCCTGTTGGATAAGAGAAGGCCCTTTGAATGGCGATCCAACACTGCTTGTTTTCGCCACGCCTGGGCAAATATGGCCATGGGGCATAACCTATGGCGAGCCATTTTGGGCATTGGGGTGGAACATATTTGCCACCTTTGATGTTCGCCAGAGGTTTCCTGGGTTTTGACCCACAGCCATATGTGTTAGAAGTTCCCGTCATTCTTATCATGAGAAGGTTGCCCGGCTCTTGGTGCTGATGTAGATCTCATGGCACATGTGTTTAGGTCCTTCAGTAGTGCCCTTTTACCAACTTTTTGGGGTACCAACTTCTTCTAACCTCTACTGGAGGACCTAGGTGTGTCTTGCAAGACGTGGGCTTTCTCACTCAGGCAAGAGTATCGAGTTTCATCACGCCATGTGGCACTTGTTGGCCCGGGGCCTCGGCGCGAACTTCTCGGCTGGCAGTTTTCTTCTGCTTTGCCTTCGATGGTTTTCTCGTTTGGTTTGGGAATTGGTTGGCTAATTGAGAGGAGATGAGCCTAAGATTGGATAGGTTGCATACATGTCTGGTAGCTATACTATACGTATGTTGGACATATATATATATATATACATACATACATGCTATGCTATACATATCTTTGTGTGGCTACTTGGTATTTGTTGGTACCCGACCCTGTTTCCACCCCCCACCCCCCTTCATTTCCAGTGCGCTTGTCATGAAAAGCACGCATGCCCAGCACTGCACGCCCGCCCGCCAAAAATGATAAGCAAGCCTGCTCAAGCGCACCCGCTCAGCACGGCACACGCGCCTGCCGAGTGATAAGGGCACCAGCTCAAGCGCGCCTGCTTAGCACGCCTGCCAACTGATAATCGCACCCGCTCAAGAGCACACGCGCCTTCCAAACAAAAAGCCAGCGTTTTGCAGTATTTTTTCCTTCTGAGACTTCTTCGGGGGGGTGGAAATCGGGCCGTACGCCGATTTGTCCTTCTGGATCGCTTGCTTGCCTCAGTAAATGTATTCTAAGACACCCACAGCGAAGATGACTCTTTTCTCAGCTGGGCTTGGGTTTGTCTTTTCTGCCGTGTTGGTATGTCCTTGAAGCTGCTTTCCACTTCATAACCCAGTTCCATGCTTGTGCACAAAGTGGTCGGACGCTGTCCCCCAAAACCTCCAACACTGAAGAGGATTGACTAGATCACCAGCACTCAACTGCGGCAGTAGTATGCCGCCCCCGGATTCACGCTGAGGCTGAAATTAGGATCAACATGTCATGTTTCAACTTAAAACACGCTTGTGCCCGAAACTGCTGAAATTATGCACCTTTTGGAAGATGCATGTATCAAAAACGCTGAAAAAACACGTCTTTCAGCACTTCGTAAGAGTAGAACACGAGAGACCACTGTAAACATGCATGCTTTTATATCATGGCCAATTTAAAGTGGAACGCAATAGACACCAGAATCCGGTCAAGAGTTTTCACACACGCTCATGTTTCTGCGTCTTGAACATAAGTATACAATTCACAAAAGCTACGACACCAGGCAGTCTAGCAATATAAATGCGTATTTTGAATACATTCGAAGTAGTTAAAAAGGGGGCTGACCATGTGTATATACACATGTATGGTACCCCCCCCCAATGGAATTCATTTGTATGTGCACTGTTTCCTGAAGTAACTAAAAAAAGTAAAAAGTAAGAAATGTAAAATTATCGAGCCAATGACCCAAATGCAAAAAAGCAAAAAAGTAAAATCAGTCAATGGTCAAAGCATTTTACTTCAGGACCGTGGGCTTTTTTTTTTTTTACTATTATACTCGTTTACTTTTGGGTCATTGGCTCCAGACATTTATTTTTACTTCTTTACTTCTTTGCTTTTGGGTCTCTGGCACCAGAAACGTAACTGTTCCTGCTCTTGGGTCATTGGCACCACGTTTGTTTGTTTGTTTGACTTTTATACGTCTGGGTCATTCGCTCCAGAACTTTACGCTTTTACTTGTGGGCTATTGGCTCCAAAATTTTACATTTGTTTTTTTAAATGTTTTCATGTTTCCAACATAGCTGCTGTTTTGCATCTTCTGACCAAACCTCAGCTTAGAATGGACAGGTTTAGGGTGTAGGGTTTGGGGTTTATTGGCTCACGTTTTAGGAATCGGACGTATTTCTCGTAGATGTTTGCTCAATGAATTTCATTGGAAACATGCTTCATGCTTCTTTGTTCAAATAAACTCACTGTTTGTTGCGTTTTAGTGTTTTTTTGCTTGGAATTCAAAGTATGCGATAAGGATTAAACGTAAAAAAAAAAAGAAAAGAATGACCTATGTTTCCCCAAAATAGATTGGAAAGATGATTCTAAAGGAGGGTTTGTTTCTATCATTGTGTTTGTTCATTTTCATCCTTAGAATTGATATGGAATTTAATAAGGAACACACCCTGGTAGAGTTTCTATTTGCAGATAATATAAATAGGATGTCCTTGTCGAACAAGATGTGTAGTCAAAATTCTTATTTGAACCTAGGTGTTCAAACGGGTTGATTTGTTGGCATAGGTTCAATAGAATTTGATAAGTACATAATTATCATAGAATGTCTAGTTTTAAAGAGAATGTACATAGTGTTTTCATTTGTTTAATGATTGGTCTTCCTATTTCAAAATCGATGTTCAAACGGATGTCTTTGTTTCATGGTGATTTGTTCAATTTTCTACTTAGAACTCAATTAGTAATTAAACTGAACAACACCTAATATGATTTCTAGACTCAAAGATGGTTTGAATAGGTTCCATTTTGAAGAACATTGTTCACTGGGATTCTTACTTCAACATAGTTGTTCTTTTAGTTTTTAGTTTTTTTTTTTTTTTTTTTTTAAGAGAACTCCTTTCCCGAAATATTTTTGTTTCTCCACTTTCTATTTAGAATTAACTGGAATCTAATTAGGACATAGTTCTAGTATAAGTTCTATTTTTAAAGATGTAAATAGGAATTCCCATTCAAAGAAGAAAAAAAACATAATTGCATTTCTATTCCAAATTAGGTTTTGAAGAGGATTTCCTTAGGGTGAGCTGATGCTCGTCAAGTCGCATGGGGCATTCCAAATAACAACTGCAATCTGCAAAATAGCCTTCAATCAGCAATCAGGTAGATCCATGAAGGGGGGGTTGCACGTTGGCCCTTGGCTTCCCGAGATGGCCAAAGGTACTGTAGGCAGGGGGGGAGGCACAAATACTACAAGCGTCTCCCCCCCGATTTTTTGGGAGGCATGATCTTGTTTGTGCCAAACTACATCATGATGATAGGGAACGAACGCCTGTATTTCCTGAAGCACCCAACGTGCCGGTTTTTTAAGGTACGAGAAAAACGCTTGAATTACCGATTTCTGCTCGACCCCCCAAAAAACGCTCGACCCCCGAAGAAATGCTCGATCAAATCCCCTTCTTCCATCCGGAGGAAGGCGAGCAGTTGCTACGCCATTTTTGTTTTGAGGATATTCGTCGTCGTTTTGCACTTGGATTTCTGCGCGCTCCTTTCAGCGATCGACCATCTTGGAGGAAAAGTGTACGTTTCCCATATTTTGCCGACGACCACTTGGTTTTGCATTATGTTTGGGCTCAGGGAAGAAATTTAGGTAACGAAGGACGCTCTAGGCCGTTTAGTCCGTTACAATACACACACACATATATATAAATATAAAGATTACAAAGAAAGACAGGGAAAGAGGGGTGCTCGCTTTTGTATATGTTTGGCATGCTTTTGAGCGGACCCTTTACCTACTAGTCGCCGCTGGAGTGAGCTCGAGGTGTTTATCGGCTCCTGCTTCATCTTCTCTGTTTGCCTCCTGGAGATTGCAGCCAGGCGGAGCGCATCAGATGTTTGGAAGGATCAACCATGGAGCGGTTATTGCCACAAGTTGTTTTTTTCTCTTTTATTTACGGGTATATGTTTGGTCGGTTGAAAGGGAAACCAAAAGGACACCAACCATTTTTGGGCATATGGATTTGTCCATTTCGTAAATGCGATTGGGTGGAAGACATAGTCACTCCTCACATGCATCGCTAGCTGCTGAAGGTTGAAGGTTGGTTTGCTGGCCGTCTCCCCAGAACCAGACCAGCGGTCTAAGCAATGGGGTGGGCTCCTCTTGTTTCACAAAGGGAGGCCAACATTCCAGCCTCCAGTGTGGTTTGAGCAATCTTGACCATGCTCCCGCCGGCGTCCATGCTTGGAGGATATAAAGCCAAAAAGGATTCTGTCATCCAATCCTCCTATATTTGTTGTATTTTGTTGTGTTTTTTCGTGACCGGGCTTTCTGTCGTAATTTCCAGACCCACAAAGAGATATCCTCTTTTTTTCCCGCCTTCCGAGGGGTTCCAGGAAGGCAGTCTCCGCCACGCATGCGCAGGTTTTTTTCCCGATCTGCAGATCGTTGAACACGAACAAGCAAAGTAAGCCGAGAGCTTGCTTGCTTTTTGTCATTAGCCATGATTGTATGAATGTGTCCTGTTTGTCTTGCTTGTTGATTGATTGCCTTTTTGGTTTGATGATCAAAAATGCACAACAGTCACAAGGCTTTGGTAATCAAAAGCATGCCACTCAACGTCCTTGCAGGCCAGGATCCAGTTAGGAGATGTGTGCCTGTCGCTTGCCTCGTGAACTCCCGCGGAGTCGGCATCGTTCCTAAGGAGCCACAACCAAACCTGGGCAATTGGTGGAAGATAAGTGGCATTGGCTACAAACGGGCGTGGCATTCCCTGATATGTTCTATGGTTTCGAGTAGAGTCAGGTTATGCCGGTTTTCGCGATCATTACCTGCCAAATTTCCAAAGGACGTCTGCTCGCTCAATGGCGCTTTCTGTCCACCCGCTTTCAGAAGACTAGCATGGAACCCATCTCCAGGTAACGTTTTCCTCATCAAGTCCCCTCTCAGCTGGCCGTTCTGAAGCTCAGACCAATGGTATCGCTCCCCCTTCCCCTGGTAGGAATTCGATCAACATGACTTTCCCATTCATTTACCCCTTCCCCAACAGAGATGGCCTTCACATTGGTGACATTTTTTGGGGGGACACGTCCTTGTGGCTGGTTTCAAAGAGAAAACAAAAAGCCCCAGTCTCATTATTTAGCTTAACTCTAGGGGTACCTTCCCCATTCTTTCCAGGGATCCAAACCTTTTCGGGAAACCATCAAAAAGCCAGGTTGGAAGCGGATCCGGTTTTTGAAAAGAACGATGGTGGGAAAGAATGGGGAATCAACCCCTTGAGAATGGATAGCACCTCTGAATGTTGGAAAGTCACTGACCCCTGTAGAAAGACTACTTTCCTCTTGGAAAGGGCCTTCTTCTTCCATGCCAGTTGGTACATTCACCCACCTGGAGTCTCCCTAAGGACCCTTTAAACATGGTTGATCTCATTTTTTAAGAGAAGGCTTGGTCACGGGCCAACGCATTTGTTCATTTCTTTCGGGTCAGAAAGACTCCCGTCGAATGACGTTACGCAGCTCGGGCCACGGCCGTGGCGCTCCGCCGCTCCGAGCGCGAGGCCTTCGAAGGCGAGCCTCAAGGGCTGAGGCCTGCAGCCCCTCGCGAGGCGAGGCTGGCGTTCGAATTTCGGTCGCTTGCGGTCGCGCATTTGGTTTGGGCGCCCAAACCACACCAAGCCAACCAAAAAAAAAAAAACAAGTAGGGGGGAACCACCAACCAACAAAAGACCACAAGTAGGGGGGAAGACTGGAGATGAGCCATTTGACTGGGCTCCGAAAGAAAGGAAGAAAGTGGCTGTGGCTCAAGAAGCCGGAAGTCCAAAATGGGTTGCCGTGGGAAGTGGGAAGTAAGGCCAAAACCTGCGGTTTGCCCCTCCGATCGTTTAATTTTGAGCCACACCCATTTTGCCAATTTGAAACATGTGGCTTTGTCAACACCAAAATAAAGTTGGACACCTCCATTTGCAAGTTGCAATCGTCAGGTGTACAATGTGAGGATCCCTGTTTTGGTGTCCCTTATTTTTAGTCCAAACACGGCCGAATATGAAACCAACTCTTTGTTGTGGGTGTGTCCTGGAGTTAGGAAACATAGGGTGTCCAGAATTTGACACCTTTTGGTGGTATCAAATGTTTGCCAAGTTTGAAGGAAGGTTCGTCGGGTGTTTCGAGCACAGACAGTTGGTTTGGTTTTCTTCCTTTTCCCAGCCGAATTTCTACCCTAGTCCCCAACCCTGTGATGCCAAAACCCTCGGCCCCATGAAGGTACAACCCCCATTTTGCCAGGACTTGAAACTGGGCTTTGGAAGGTTTGGGCCATTTTCATCTCACTATGGTTCCTGGACGTGAGACTTTTCGGGAAGACCATTAGCTTCCATTTGGTTAAGAATATTTGTTTATTTCCCCTGTTGGTTTTAAAGGGAATCTATCACTACTTGATTTTTTTTCTCCAGGGGACTTAAGCAAATGGAGGTTAGTGCTAAACCAACAGTTTAGACTTTTTTGGCAAATCCACTCCGCGAGTGATTAGTGGCAAGCAACTAGCTTGGACTTTGTCCAAGCCAAGTGAGCTAAACGAACCGAGTGAGAGCAATACATTTTTGGTCCATTCCGGGTGGACATTGAAGACTCTTCTTGTTCAACGTCCGTAACATGTTATCCGTTGGCTGTGCCCAGTTTGCGTTTCTGTTTACCTAGAGTCTCCCTAAGGACCCTTCAAAGATGGGTGCATGACCCCTTAGTTTCGGGTAATGACCAACCATCTTTTAAGGGTCAGAAGGAGACTGCAGGTAGTTTATTTGGTTTGTTGGGCTTTAAAACCTGGACCTTCATTCGTTGCATAAATTTGTGTCCTTGGCTGTTTCGTAGCAGACATTTTCGTAGCAGACATGTCAGGTTGAGACAAGGCTGGGTTGCGTGACGTTGCGTGGGTTGCTGGCCTTGCTTGGGCGGGTTGCTGGTTGGGCGAGTGTCAAACATTAGGCAGCACAGACTGCGCTGCTAGTTGGCTGGGCTTTGCTTGCTTGGGCGGGTTGCTGGTTGGGCTGGGCTGTGAGAGTCTCAGGCTTTTCGGGACCAAACGACTATTGGGGCCAAGGTGAATTTGGTTCAGAGTGTTGGCCTCGTCCCTGGCAAGGCACTCTCACACGGAAGGTTCTCTTTCTCCGCAAGGCTTCCCAGCCACTCAGCTAGCTCCCCCAGCTAAGTGCCCTTTATCGCTCTTTGAGGGTTCCTACTAGAATAGACTACGGAAAAAAACGGTACCCAAAACCCTAACCTCTCAACCGGAGGACCGGGTCAGGCTACTCAGGCCAAGCAGGGTTGGCGCTTCAGAATTGCTTGGTGAGGAACTTCCGAAAAGAATCATGCATGGTTTTTCCTTGGTGGTTTGGCCACGTTTCGGTCCTCTATTAAAAGTCGGTACATATTTTTGTCTTTGCTTCTTTGGTTGTGCATCAGTTCCTTGTTTGGAAGCTCGAACGCATCCAGAACAACTTTTCTGCGCCATGAACGTGGATGTTCACTTGCCCAGTGGAGAGGGTTACTCCGTAGACGTCTCACCCGACACGCCCGTCAGCGAGCTGAAGGCTGCAGCGCAGCAGCATTTCCGGCGCCGCTTGCAGCTCACTGCGAAAGGCCAGCAGCTCAACGTGACATCCACGCTGTGTGAGGCTGGCTTGCAAGATGGGGACGTGGTGCTTGCGATTGTGCAGCTTGGCAAACTGGCTGCCACTGATTCTGCTTTCGCTTGGCATGGCCAGGGCAAGGTTGTCACCTGGGGTCATCCTGACTACGGCGGAGACAGCAGCCAGGTGCAAGAGCAGCTGAGGAACGTTCAGCAAATCCAAGCAACTGTTGGTGCATTTGCTGCCATTCTTGAATCTGGCTGTGTTGTAGCGTGGGGTGATCCAGCATATGGCGGAGACAGCAGCGAGGTGCAAGAGCAGCTGCGAAACGTACAGCGCATCCACAGAGTAGCTGACGGTGCTTTTGCTGCCATTCTTGAATCTGGGGCTGTTGTGACCTGGGGTAATCCACTGTTTGGCGGAGACAGCAGTCAGGTGCGAGGGCAGCTGGGGACCCACGTCCAACGCATCCAAGCAAATGGCGGTGCTTTTGCTGCCATTCTTGACTCCGGGACTGTTGTGACCTGGGGTCATCCAAACTTCGGCGCAGACAGCAGCGAGGTGCAAGACCAGCTGAGGAACGTCCAGCACATCCAAGCGACTAGCCGTGCTTTTGCTGCCATTCTTGAATCTGGGGCTGTAGTGACCTGGGGTGATCCAGAATATGGAGGAGACAGCAGCCAGGTCCAAGAGCAGCTGAGGAATGTACGCTGCATTCAAGCAACAGTCGGTGCGTTTGCTGCCATTCTTAAATCTGGGGCTGTAGTGGCCTGGGGTGATCCAGAAAGCGGCGGAGACAGCAGCCATGTGCAAGAGCAGCTTAGGAACGTTCCGCACATCCAAGCGACTGGCCGTGCTTTTGCTGCCATTCTTGAATCTGGAGCTGTAGTGGCCTGGGGTGATCCAGAATGTGGCGGAGACAGCAGCAGGGTGCAAGAACAGCTGAGGAACGTCCAGCGCATCCAAGCAACTTACCGTGCGTTTGCTGCCATTCTTGAATCTGGGGCTGTCCTGACCTGGGGTCATCCAGAGGAAGGCGGAGACAGCAGCCAGGTGCACGAGCAGCTGAGGAACGTCCAGCACATCCAAGCAACTGCTTTCGGTGCTTTTGCTGCCATTCTTGAATCTGGTGCTGCTGTGACCTGGGGTGATCCAGAAGGTGGTGGAGACTGCAGCCAGGTCCAAGAGCAGCTGAGGAATGTACACTGCATTCAAGCAACTATGGCTGCTTTTGCTGCCATTCTTGAATCTGGGGCTGTAGTGGCCTGGGGTGATCCAGAATGTGGCGGAGACAGCAGCCAGGTGCAAGAGCAGCTGAGCTTGCAATCTGACAGCATTCTTGGCTGCAAAAAGCGTGCTGAAAGAAGAGAGGGAGGATTGAAGGTCTAGTTAAACTCAAAAACGACTTGTGTTTCTGTCACACAGTTGTGTTACACAGCATGAAAACCGTCGAAAGTTGTGCACGCTGGGTGTTCTAGGTATCAATATCCATGCGCATATGCAGATTTATGTATGTGTCCGATGTCATGCACCCTCCCCATTTTGTGCTAGAAACCAACGCGGGATGGCGTCCAAAGGGGCGCGAGGACCTGAGGCTGAAGCTTTTTCAGCTGGCTTCCCAAGTTTGGGGGCTCCCAGTGCCCTTTTACCCCTTTTAGGGGAGGGTTTTTTCTACTAAAATAGTACCACAGAAGGAAAAACTTGGGTACCAACTTCTTCTAACCTTCAAAACTGGAAGGCCTAGTACTGGTTTTGAAGAAGCTCAGAGCTTTGGTCCACGAAAGTGAGTGACTCTGCTTCAGGCTGGAAGCTTTTTGTAAAGTATGGAGCCACAAGTTTCCGCTGTATGTGGGGATTTCACGGCCTCACCACTGGATTGCCCTTGAACCCCGTCCCTACCCCCCGTTTTTGGGCAACTTTTTGATTTGTTCAGCCCTTTCCACTCACATCTGGATGATCCTCCTCAGCCAAGGACTACATCTGCACATGCCTAAGCAAAACCATTTCAAAAAAAAAGACAAAGACTAAAAAACCTTGAGCAATGCAAACAAAAACACACCAAAACCAACAAGCAACAAAACAAGCAGATTGCAGACCCCAACCCCCCCCCCTCCTTCTACGGTGGTCTGCAATCTGTTTCTTATTTCTCGGTGTTTTCGGAGAAAGAACAGAAAAGAAATAAAGACAAAAAAAACCGATAGCAGACCTCCCCCCCCACCCCCCTCCCTTCTACCTTGGAGTCTGCAATCATGCTTTTTTGGTTTCGTTGGGTTTCTCGAGCTTTTCCAACAAAAAACAAAAACACAACAACAAACACCAAAACCGAGATTGCAGACCGCAACCCCTCCTACCTTGGAGTCTGGTGGACTTGCGTAGTTCACATCCAAGCCCTAGTACAGTAAGCTAGAGATGGTTTCCTCTGATTCCTTAGTGATTTCTTCTTTTTGTCGATTAGAAATTAAGTAGAACTTGATAAATTCACTGGTCCCAAATCTGTTGAATATATTGTGTTTAAATGTTTACTGAATTGTAAAGACAAATCAATTGGAAAGGAGACCCTGTGTAGCAGTCAATTTGAAATATAAGCATATTTATTTAAATTGTCATTTAACATGAAACACAAGTTCTGATTGGTCTTATCAATCCATAACAATATTAAGTAGAAGAATTCAGAGGTCCCAAAATCGTGTGTTTTTGTTACTATTCCCACCACTGCCATGGTCAGAAAACACAGTGTTTTGGAGCGTTTTGGTGCTCAATTGACATCTCCACCAACGGCCGCTCTCTAAATTTCAATTTGAGTTTGAATAGAACTTGAATGGGACTCAATAAAGAAATGCTTGGTCAGAATCCTACTGGAAATTATATCTTAAATCTAGAATTTAGAAGGAATTCCTTTCCCAGTAGAGCTTTGCAATTCAATGAGAGTTTAAACATATTTTGAGCAGGACAAAATCCAAACATAATATCTTTGTTTGATTAGAATTTAAGCTCGACCTTATTCCATTCTACATCAGACTTTACACAGGATTTTCTTTACAAAGCAGTTACCATGTAAACACAAACTATGCAATCATTAGTCAACTCGAAGTTCCACTCGAAACGTGAAAAAAAAGCACACGATCACAGCGTCGCGCTCTCTTTCTTGAATCTGTAAGTCTACTTCGGCTGTGCAGCAAGCACACATGATATGAAAGGGTGAACAAATTCAACAAAGCGCATTCTCAGAGCATCCTGCTCTCTTTTGGGAGGGGTCCATAGTCCAATTGGAGGCCAGCCCAGTAGCTTGAAACCGGCTTTTCAGCAGATTGCTGGTTCCATGGGCCGGATGTGCTCGCTTCCCTCCGCCAGGTGCATGTGATCAATCAGGCCGGCCTGAGGCCGAACACAGTTTTGACCGCTTACCCACCCCCTTTGTCTCTCCGCTGCCCTTTGTGGGAAGGGGATTTATTTGTGCCAAACACCTCTTCCAGGGGGGTCCAGACGACAAGACCCGCGGAGAGGCAAAGGTGCCATGCGCTGGAGGTCTCAACCAATACCTGTCCGGGCAGAAAAAAAACAAAAACAAAACAACATGGACTCCTCGGGGTGGAAGTGAAGAATGGACAGGAAATGGCCGTCGCTAGAAATTCGCGGATCGGTCTCGAGCCGAAAGGGAGGGTATATGATATCCTTGGTCCTTTGTTCCGTGCGCTGGAAGGCCATGAAACGGGGCCTGGCGCCACTGGAGCAGAGGGACTCAGCATGTTGCATGACTTCCTCTCCGGAGGTTTTTCATGTGGCTCGTTTCTCCGAGAGATCGGGGAAGGAGCAGAATTCGTGCCCAAGGAACAGCCTTGGGCCGGGGCAGGGCTCCTCTCTCTTTGAATCTTGGGAGTTGACAGGGAGCCGACTTCCCCTTCGGCGTTTGGCCTTGAGGGAAGCCGACGTGAAACGTCTGAGCGAGGGCCTTCAGAGACCAGGTTGGCTCAAGACAAGTGGCCTGGTGACTTGGCAACCACTATCCGAGCAAAGAGCTTCCTCGGCTGCCTGGCGGATTTCCACAGACAGAAGGCGACTCAGGAGCACCAGGCAAAAAACACGAGCCGCTTGAAGCGGTCAACGAGTCTGCATGTACGGTGTAAACGGAGAGATGTTTGTGAGATGTTGCTCTGAGGATACCCTATTCAGGTTGGAAAATGTGGAATTAACCCACACTCCACTAGCACAAATGCATTCCAAAGAATGCCAAGCTGCCTTGAAATCGTTTCTCTCGTGAGCTAATCATCAGAAGAATTGCAATGCTGGGAAATGCAAAAGGACAAGTGGTTGAATGTATTGTGGACTCGAAAAAAAAAACACCATTTTTAGAAACCCCCAACCAAATGACACATTCCTAGGTCCCTTAGTAGTGCCCTGTTACCCTTTTTTGGGGGGAGGGTTCCCCCTAAAATAGACTACAGAAAAAAAGTTGGTATCCTTATTCTATCCTCTCTACCGGAGGACCTAGATGCCAAAAATGGCCTCGTCCGCTCACCCGTCGCTTTCAGTCAGATGCCGCGGCCATTTGGAGGCCTTGAACCTGTCAGGAAGCGCCTCATAGGAGCACGGGACACGGTCGAAGGCTCAAAGTTGAGATGCGTGTTCCGGTCGTTCTGCCGGTCCTTGTGCCTGTGCTTGTACATATGAGCCACGGACAAAACACACGAAGACCACTTTATCAAGGCGGGGTACGTTTTTGCATAACACATGCCAAAACCATGGAAAACGATAAGGTCTCCCCCAAAAACGATAACCCTTAGCTAACACTCGGCTCTACAATAATCCCTGCAGTTGTAACTTAGTTAGGGTGGGACCCTTGCGTGGCCACCGTAAAACGAGAAGGCGAGTCGCCACTTTCGAGCTGGGGCTGCCAAGGTGTGCTTCGTAAATACGACACTTGTATTGAGAAGTTGCGATTTTCGAGCTGGAGCTGCGGAAGTGTATTTCGCGTACTAGACTTGCACTACAAAGTTGCGATTTACGAGCTGGAGATGCGGAAGTGTACCTCGCGTACTACTAGACTTGTACTACACAGTTGCGATTTTCGAGCTGAGCTGCGGAAGTGAACTTCGCGTACTAGGCTTGTACTACAAAGTTGCGATTTTCGAGCTGGAGATGCGGAAGTGTACTTCGCGTACTAGACTTGTACTACAAAGTTGCGATTTACGAGCTGGAGCTGCGGAAGTGTATTTCGCGTACTAGACTTGTACTACAAAGTTGCGATTTTCGAGCTGGAGCTGCGGAAGTGCGTACTGGACTTGTACTACAAAGTTGCGATTTTCGAGCTGGAGCTGCGGAAGTGTACTTCGCGTACTAGATTTGTACTACAAAGTTGCGATTTTCGAGCTGGAGCTGCGGAAGTGTATTTCGCGTACTTGACTTGTACTACAAAGTTGCGATTTTCGAGCTGGAGATGCGGAAGTGTACTTCGCGTACTAGACTTGTACTACACAGTTGCGATTTTCAAGCTGGAGCTGCGGAAGTGCACTTCGCGTACTAGACTTGTACTACAAAGTTGCGATTTTCGAGCTGGAGCTGCGGAAGTGTACTTCGCGTACTATTCTTTTACTACAAAGTTGCGGTTTACGAGCTGGAGATGCGGAAGTGTACTTCGCGTACTAGATTTGTACTTCAAAGTTGCGATTTTCAAGCTGGAGCTGCGGAAGTGTACTTCCCGTACTAGACTTGTACTACAAAGTTGCGATTTTCGAGCTGGAGCTGCGGAAGTGTACTTCTCGTACTAGACTTGTACTTCAAAGTTGCGATTTTCGAGCTGGAGCTGCGGAAGTTTCCTTTGCGTACTAGACTTGTACTACGCAGTTGCGATTTTCGAGCTGGAGCTGTGCAAGTGTACTTCCCGTACTAGACTTGTACTACAAAGTTGCGATTTTCGAGCTGGAGATGCGGAAGTGTACTTCGCGTACTAGTACAACTAAAGTGTACTTCGCGTACTAGACTTGTACTACAAAGTTGCGATTTTCGAGCTGAGCTGCGGAAGTGTACTTCGCGTACTAGACTTGTACTACACAGTTGCGATTTTCGAGCTGGAGATGCGGAAGTGCACTTCGCGTACTAGGCTTGTACTACAAAGTTGCGATTTTCGAGCTGGAGATGCGGAAGTGTACTTCGCGTACTAGACTTGCACTACAAAGTTGCGATTTACGAGCTGGAGCTGCGGAAGTGTATTTCGCGTACTGGACTTGTACTACAAAGTTGCGATTTTCGAGCTGGAGCTGCGGAAGTGTACTTCGCGTACTAGACTTGTACTACAAAGTTGCGATTTTCGAGCTGGAGCTGCGGAAGTGTACTTCGCGCATTAAACTTGTACTGCAAAGTTGCGATTTTCGAGCTGGAGTTGCGGAAGTGTACTTCCCGTACTAGACTTGTACTTCAAAGTTGCGATTTTCGAGCTGGAGCTGCGGAAGTTTCCTTCGCGTACTAGACTTGTACTACAAAGTTGCGGTTTTCGAGCTGGCGCTGCGGAAGTTTCCTTCGCGTACTAGACTTGTACTACAAAGTTGCGATTTTCGAGCTGGAGATGCGGAAGTGTACCTCGCGTACTAGACTTGTACTACAAAGTTGCGATTTTCGAGTCTATTTCGCGTACTAGACTTGTACTACAAAGTTGCGATTTTCGAGCTGGAGCTACGGAAGTGTACTTCGCGTACTAGACTTGTACTACAAAGTTGCGATTTTCAAGCCGGACCTGCCAAAGTTCGAAAACACTGTAAAACGATAAGGTCTCCCCCAAAAACGATAACGTTCAAAAAAGTACTAGGGCCAAGTAAAGTGTTTTGTCCGCTCCTCATATGATCTATGTATGTGTACACATATATATATATATAATATATATATATATATATATCCACATATGTATTTATAAACCGGCGTATGTATCCTTATATGTGTGCAGGTTGCGTGGCGTTTGTATGTTCTAACATGCGTTGGAATGTGGTGGTTGCAATGCTTCAATGCTTGGGTGTGTGAGTGTCTATGCAAGCGTTCCCTTTTATGACCACGGTTGTTGATGTAGCTGCATGTAGCTGCGCGCGACTGGATGAGATTTGACTTTGTTCTTTGCGGCTAGTTTATTGCATTTCTTGTTGCAGATGTGTTTTGTGTTTTAGTGTTTATGTCAGGCTGGCAAGGGGTCACAGTGATTGCCCGACCGTGGCCGCCACAGACTCTTGTGAGGGAAGAAGCCTTTGCTCGCGAGTGCTTGCCTAGCTTCCATGTGTCAGCACACAGAAACTGGTTGCGAGGGATCTGGGAAATGGACACCGGGATTTTGTTGCTGCCCCACAGAGGAAGGGATCATACCGATTCAATTGGCCAGGTATCGAGGTATATCAAAGGCGTTTAAAATGAGTGCAAAGACCCTGGGGCATGATGCATTATAAAGGAACACGCGGTTGATCAGGCTGCTATGCCCTAAAATCGCAGGCGGTCCAGGAATCCTGGTACAAGTTTCTCAGGGAGGGGAAGGTTTTTCCACCTTGAAGGACATGTGCCACGCGAAGTGTGCATGGCAGACATCACCGCAGCTTCCGGCTGGTGCGTTTGGCGTGTTTTCCACAAATCTGGGGCTGGCATGTAGAAGCGAAATCGGCTGTCCAACGGCCAGCAAATACGTTTCGGCTCTTTTGTCTGCGTCCAGCGTTGCTGAAATGGAACGTGGGACGCCAGCCCGTTTCTAGCCTCTGGGTTTCAACGAGATAGATGAAAGCGCTGTTGAAATAAACAGCTGTTCCAACCTTTGTGAAAGATGTGCTTCAACAAGACCCTCCCTTGGGAAGCCAATAGGAGGTTGAGAAAAAAACACGCATATGTTCAAACAAGGAGCTATCCAATCCGGTTCCAATAGTTTCTGCCCGCCTAGTGAGTCACAATGAGATCGACTCAGGTTCAAACGAGCTCGTCCATGGTGAGGTATTACTTGGGGATCCCTTATATATGTTTGGCTGCTGTTAGTTTGTTTTGCAATTAAGAGTAATGTACATGTATGTATGTATATATGAATATATATATATATATATGGAAGAATGGACTCGTATGTATTTATACCACGTTGATTCCGTTCCCAGAAATCGAGGCCCATGGGTCAAATGGCAGTGGAGAGTCGAATGCTGAAAGCACCGACCTGAAAGAGAGAGAGAGAGGGAGAGAGAGAGGGCCAGCTGCCTTCAATTCGAGCGCGCTGGCGCAAGTCTGCATGGCGGTGACCACGGTTTGAGATGGAAAATGAATCTTATATATTTGTCAGGAGGTGTCCAGAAGGGGAATTCAGCGGAAAAATAGAACATCAGCCGAGAAATCTGCAGTTCCATCTCTTGCCAGGACTTGCGATTGCCAGATATATTCTCTTCTCGCAGTTCCTTCTAGCGAAGCAAAAAAGCTATGGCGCGAGGGGTTAGAGTTTCACCACCGGGAAGCAAGTTGGTGACGGCCCAAGTTGGCGAATCTTACCAATTTCAAGTACAGTATATAGGTCAGTAGGGCTCAGTTGCTACCAGTTGTGTTGAATGATTGTTACAGGAACTAGTGTTGATTGGCTTCAAATATGCAGAAGCAAGTAGGCAATTCCCTAAGAAATGGAACACCCCACCAAATGATCATGCAGGGGAAGCAAAAACAAGCTCCTTGAACAAATGGTGTGCATATCCTTGCTTGGTTCTATGTTTGCTGTTGGTATGTTCGTTTGCTTGCTTATTTGTTTGATTTTTTGTTTGTTTGTTTGTTTGTTTGTTTGTTTGTTTGTTTGCTTGTTTGTTTGCTGGGTATGCTCGTTTGTTTGCTTGCTTGCTTGTTTGTTTGTCTTTCCGTTTTTTGTGTTTTTTTTTGGGGGGGGGATCTACAGCAGCCTCACAGAGAAGCCACGCGTTGGGCAGCTGGCCTCCGGTATCTCAGAGTCACTTGGCCATGGGTCACCTATGCCTCCATTTTGGGGCGGACCCATATTCCACCTATTTTGACGTTCACCAGGGGTGCAGGGTTTTCACCCAGAGCCATTTAAACAGCTTATAGAACGTCGACCTTTTTTCGCGTCCCAATTCCTTGAAGGCGACAAATGCCGAAAAGTCACATGCTCCCTTTTGCTTTGGAAAGCCCTCGATTTTGAACTTTATGTTGGGCAGTGCTCAGCATCTCAAAAGGTTGCCATGCCAAATCCAACTGTCGCCATTAGAAGGAACACAGTCCTCAGACGTCCAGTTGGGAGGCTAAGTCCAAAAAGAAGAAGGCTGCCCTTTTTAGGGCTACTGTATTTCCGGGCCCTTTGGTTTCAAACGTCACTTGGGCCAATGGAAGCGTTCCTCCTGTGGAAAAAATGTACTGGCGGAAGGCTTTGGTTTCAAACGTCACCAGGGCCAATTGAATCGTTTCTCCTGCAAAAAGACTTACTGGAATAGGGCTGGTGACTTGTCCTTTTGAGGCTTGGACCTCCTGGGCAATGGCTCTGTGCTGGCCCTGGGCCAAGCGCGGAAGCCCAAAATCCCATGGCCTCTCCAGGCACGATGCCTGGTCAAACACCGGGAGGGTTGTAACCAGAAAGTCCAGGGCTGACCCGGTTGCCTCTTCATAGCTAGGTCCCCCAGGTAGGTTCCCTTGCTCACCCTTTTTCTACTAAAAAAGACCACCGGAAAAAAAAAAAAAGCAAAAGAAGAAGGACAAAAAAAACGGGTACCCTTATTCTGACCTCCAAAACTGGATTGACCTAGATAAATGAACACCAATTTGTGTTCCTTGCGCAGAACTGACTGGTCTTGTCCGTGGGGCGCGCGGAACTCCAACCGTCGGCGGTTTCTACGCCTTCCAAAACGGAACCCAAGGGAGGTGGTTGGGTGCAAGCGAACTCGGGTCTGAACCACGACCTCGATCATGGCTCAATCCTTTCGTCCAAGAAGCGCTTCGGCTGAGCTGAGCGCAGATCCATCGAGGATCGGCTCCAAACCGACTCCAAGCTCGCTGAAATCCTAGCCGCACACCCTGAAGCTCCCAGAAGCCCTGCACCCAACCGTCCGGCCCAAACCAGGAAACCCCGCCGAAAGCAAGTTATGCACGGCTTGCAGCGAGCCCAAGGCAGGTTTGGGAGCCCAGCTCTGGACCCGTGTTTGGGAACCATTCCAGCTACTGTGGATGGACGAAATCCTGCACCACCCAAGAAACCCTAGAATGTTGTTTCCCCTGTAAATACCAACAAACACTGGTTTCTCATGGTTTCAAAGTGGTGCGAACGGATTTCGTCCATTTACAGTATTGCCAGCCCGTGGATCAGGGGCACCGGCCCGAAAGTGCCAGGGTCATGGTTCCATCTGGACTGACCTAAGGGAAACCCCAGTCAGTGGAGAGTCAAGGGAGCTGTTTCAACAGCTGGAACAAAGAGTGGTCGACCTCCATGGCCAAAAGGACAGTATTCTAGAGCTTGATTCCAACCATTCTTTTCAACCATCGTTCTTTTCAAAACTGGACTTGTTTTCCCTGGGTTTCTTGAGGTTTTCTAGAAACATTCGGATCCCTGGGTTTAGAATGGAAATGGAAGGAACCACTAGAAGTATCATCTTTTCAGGGTAAACTGACCCGTTCTCCAAGACCACCAGCTTTACCCTGTGAACTCGACAACCTTTTGCCCCCACTTGGGATCGATCCGAGCTGTGAAGTTGCACCTAGGACGCTGTGCGACGCCAGATCCCGTTGGTTCCTAGAGAAGGCGGAAGTAACCAAAACCGCAACTTGGATGATCCAGGAGTTAGCGAAACGCTTTGCCACAGTTACCCATATTAGCTTGCATCTCTTTGGGGATGGCAAGGCAATCTGTTTCTTTCCTTGGCCCAGGCACGCAAGGACAACTGGCCACAGCCCCAGCAAAAGTATTGCGCGGGGCACGTCCCGTGCAAGGCTGCATCAGGTTCTTGTCACTGGTGCAGGGAATGAGCTTCGTGCACGTTAGCGCCTCCTTTACTCCCCCAAAGACTTGATTTAGGAGAGCAATTTGCCTGCCTAGGTGTTGGGACCCTTACCCTATACCGTGCCAAGTCTCACCCGCTTGTTCTTTTGCAGGTAGACCATCCGATCGCAACAAACGTAAAAGTGCGTGGCTGCTGCAACGACCCCTCTGGAAAAATTGAACAACTTTTGGTGGGTGCATGCGGGAAATCCCACTGCTTCAACCAAAAGTTATAAAGTCCAAAGATCCGTTACCAGATGGCCATACCTAGTGTGCAGATGTTCACCCTTTCCCAAAGCACAGTTGTTGTCTCCAACGGCCACTGCCCTGCTAAACCCCAGAGCCTAGCTTGACCCTCGACTCGACCATAGCTTCAGCCTTGGCCAGTGACCCTGGTAGAAAAGAGAAGCCTTTGGCAGGGCTCCTTAAAAAATACATGTTGCCCCTTTGAAACATGTTTTTTTCCACCAAGATAGGGGGGAACACCATTTACAAGTTGCAATGTTCAGGTGTTTTTCATGTAAGGATCCCTGTTTGGGTTGACGATCTGTGGAAGGCAACCACTCTGAGGTTAGACCAGCTCCCCGCGGAAAAAGAAGAAGGCCGGCGGCCGAACTCTCGGATCTCGGGCCCCGTAAGGCGCCTGAACCGGGCCCCGGGTTCCGTCAGGCGCGGTCCGCATGGAGATCACCTCGAGTCATCACCTTTCATGGCCGATCTTCAATGGGGTTCTTTTGGCGGAGGGTAAGAGGTGCTATCAGGAAAGTCAGGTCGTGTAACTATTCCGTGCAAGACTTTGAAAATGTGTGCGCGCGCTGCTCAACAAGTGGCAACGCCCTTTCGCATTGCTTCTTCTCCAGGCAAAATCGCGGGGCCGCGAATTGTATGGTCCAGCCGCTGGCTGTACCACCTGGAAACCCATACGGCCACCGGCCAGCAAAACATGACCTGTGGGAATACTGTGGGAAAAACGCTCCGTGTGGAAAAAAAGAGGGACATAAGGCTTTCCAGGCAGGAAATCATTTAGATTGGATCCAAAGGCCAGGGGATCAAACACGAGCCCTGGATACCGCAAACAGCCAAGAAATCCGGTCAGCGGACCGACAGCCAGGAGATATTGTTTTTGAGGCGCGCCCCGTTTCATCTTTGCATCATGTTTGTTGGTGGTTTTGACATCCGGCAGGCGAGCGGCCGAAGCCCCAGAGAGCCAGAGAGCCAGAGAGCCAGAGAGCCAGAGAGCCAGAGAGCCAGAGCGCATGGCGCTTTGATGAGGCTTTAGTTCGCCTCACTTGCTGGTTCTCAGTTGCTTAGCTCACTCCCTGAGTTCATGGACTTTGAACTTCTTGAAACCATTTTAGTGGCATACAGAGAGGTTTGGGCTTCTGTGGCCAGTCCATTCACGAGTTAGGAACAACAACTTACCAACTTGGCCGAACACCCAAGTGCGCTGCACCTTTGTTCAACAGTTCATGCTCGGTTGTCTGTGTCAACGACTCGCTGACATTGATCTCGGGCTACCGAAGAGCTTCAGCAACAATCTGGACAGGTCCTCCCCCATGAAGGATCTGTGCTTTGTGTCCAAGGATTTGAACCCTTGCCAGTCGTTGGGATCCCTTCGGAAGCCATTCGAAACGGGCCCCGGCTTTTCCATGTGCTTGTGTTTCAGGCCTGGATTTGCACCTTCCGAAGGCGCCATGAAGGTGGATGTTCACTTGCCAAGCGGAGATGGTTGCCCTGTAGAAGTCTCACGGGAGACAACCATCCGCGAGCTGAGAGCTGCAATGAGTGATGCCGGCTGCAGGATGGGGATGCTGTGGCTGCGTTTGTTCAGCTTGGCAAACTGGCTGCCAATGCAAGAGCGTTCACTTGTCATGAGCATGGGGGAAGGCTGTGACTTGGGGCGTTCCAGAATCTGGCGGAGATAGCAGTCAGTGCAAGAGCAGCTTAAGAACGTGCAGCATGTTCAAGCAAATGCCGAGGATGCTTTTGCTGCCATTCTTGAATCTGTGGATGTTGCGACGTGGGGTGATCCAGAATCCGGCGGAGATAGCGGCCAGGTGCACGAGCAGCTGAAGAACGTCCAGCACATCCAAGCAACTGGCTTTGCTTTTGCTGCCATTCTGGAATCTGGGGCTGTTGTGACCTGGGGTGGTCCTGAACACGGCGGAGACAGCAGCCAGGTGCAAGAGCAGCTGAGAAACGTCCATCCAAGCAACTTGCGGTGCTTTTGCTGCAATTCTTCAATCTGGGGCTGTTGTGACCTGGGGTCAACCAGACTACGGCGGAGACAGCTGCCAGGTGCAAGAGCAGCTCAGAAACGTTTAGCGCATCCAAGCAACTAGCGATGCTTTTGCCGTCATTCTTCAATCTGGAGCTGTTGTAACCTGGGGTAATCCAGACTGGGGCGCAAACAGCAGCCAGGTGCAAGCGCTGCTGAGGAGCGTCCAGCACATCCAAGCAACTTGGGCTGCTTTTGCTGCCATCCTTGAGTCTGGATCTGTTGTGACCTGGGGTCTTGCACCATATGGCGGAGACAGCAGCAGGGTGCAAGAGCAGCTGAGGAATGTCCAGCACATCCAAGCAACTAGAAATCTGAATGCTGCTGCTTTTGCTGCCATTGTGGAATCTGGGGATGTTGTGACGTGGGGTAATCCAGAATCTGGAGGAGACAGCAGCCAGGTGCACGAGCAGCTGAGGAACGTCCAGCACATCCAAGCAACTGGCGGTGCTTTTGCTGCAATTCTTCAATCTGGGGCTGTTGTGACCTGGGGTGATCCTGAACACGGCGGAGCCAGCAGCCAGGTGCAAGGGCAGCTGAGGAACGTCCAGTACATCCAAGCAACTAGCGATGCTTTTGCTGCCATTCTGGAATATGGGGCTATTGTGACCTGGGGTCATCCAGACTACGGCGGAGAGAGCAGCTTGGTGCAAGAGGAGCTGAGGAACGTACAGCACATCCAAGCAACTTACGGTGCTTTTGCTGCCATCCTTCAATCTGGGGCTGTTGTGACCTGGGATCTTGCAGAGGGCGGCGGAGACAGCAGCCAGGTGCAAGAGCAGCTTAGGAACGCATAGACAAAGGAGCCCGTGTAAGCAATTCCAGAGGGGAAGCGCGCCGAGTCGACGCATAAGCTTTCCATCCTCTCTGACTGCCACGTAAGCCAAAACATGGGTTGCGTAAGGAAAGCGCAAGCTCGCGTGTAAGCAACCTGATACAACATAGGGAGCGATGGCGTATTTGCTCAATTGAGTTTCGCTGGCTCTTGGAAATGCATGTGTTGCACGTGATTTAAAAAAAAGAAGAAAAAAAAAAACACTGCCAGTACACTACAGAAAAAACCGAGAGCTGGGCCATAGAAGAGGGGGGCCGAATGCGTGGGCCCGCGCAGGAGATCAGCAGCGCAAACCTCGGGGGCTTGGATCATTTTCGGAGGGCCCATCGACACGGCCGCGCTCAGTTTTGCAACCTTTCAAGAAGTGAACTCTTTGTGGACTTCGAGTGGGCCGACCGTCAAAAAGTTGCGCCCTTGTTTCTTGATGTTCACTTTCCTGGCGCCACCCTTGGCGGACTTTCAAAGGGTCGACCTTTCCAACAACTCGTGGTATTCTGCATGTTTCAGCCTGCGCAACGTTCAATGATGAACCCTCTGCGGGACTGTTGATGCGTCGACCCTCAAAAGCTCGTTTTTTTTTGGGCTGCTTTCATTTGTTCAATTTGGTGGGCTGGAGAGACAGAGAGTGAGAGAGACAGAGGAGAAAGAGACAGAGGAAGAGGAGGAGAAAGAGACACAAGAAGATAAGAATAGTAAAGAAGATGAAGTGAAGTAAATAATTATGAGAAAGAGCAAAGTAAAAGAGAAAGCGAGAGATAAAGAGTAACAGAAAGAGAAAGATCAACATAATAAAATACAAAGAGGAAATAAACAGCGAAAAGGAAAGAAACAGAGACATATCAAATGAGACAGAGAAAGAGGAAGCTAAATAAACACAAAAAGATAAGGGTAAGTAAACAAATATAGAGGAAGAGGAATAGAAAGGGAGCGAGTGAGAGAGAAACAACACAAGATGATAAGACGAGCAATAAAAAGAAAGCAAGAGGAAGAGAGAGGGAAAGAGAGAGAGAGAGAGAGCAAGAATAATAACAAACACATAACAAGAAAGATACTGCGAAAGAGGAATATAACGCGAAAGAAAACACATACCAGGAATAAATTAAAAGAACGAGAGAGGATGAAGAAAATACAGAGATAATAGCAAGATAAAGACAAGCGAAGACACAGATAAATAATAAGCGAACAAGAACGATACAGAAGAAGATAAAGAGAAACAGGAAGAAGAAAGGGAGGACGAAGATGAAGAGAACAAGAACGAAGAGGAAGAAGAAGAGAACGAGAGAAGAACAAGATGAAGATAAAGAAGAAGATAAAGGAAAGGAAGAAAGTGAGAACGAGACAGATAACGAAAACGAGAAGGAGAAGGAAGAAGAGACGGAGAAAGATACAGAGAAAGATAAATATAATGCACAAGAAGCAGAGAAAGAGACAGAGGGAGAAGGAGAGAGAGAGGGAGAGGGAGAAAGAGAGAGAGAGAGAGAGAGAGAGAGAGACGGAAGGGGAAAATAAGCGTGCTGCAAGCTCCAGTTCTTATATGATTGAAACTTCCACGGCCGGTCAGCTCCCGCCGCACCCTCCCGGCTCCCTCAAAAGCCACATACCTGACGATGAAAGCGGCGAGCCGTTTTTGACTCTCTTCCCTTGAGCTTTCCCCAAAACCCACAGTGGAAGGCAAGCGGAATGAAACAGACCTGGCGCTTTTCTGTTCTATATATATATATATATGTGTACACACCAAAGCTGGCAGAGCCAATTCAGGATAATGCTGTGGATGGACGAAATCCTGCACCACGCCTGAACGCTGAAATGATTCGATTCCCCCTGTAAATGCCAGCAAACAATGGATTCCCATGGCTTCAAAGTGGTGCGAACGGATTTCGTTTGGGAACAGAAAGCAGGGAGGATTGCCATAATCAGGTCCACCTCTCAATTACTTGCGCCAACAAAAAGGCTGGTTTAGCCCCCAAAGCTTTGAGCTGGGAAAATACACCTGGACCCGTGTAGGCGGAACTAAACAAATCAAGTCAACAAATGCCCAAAGGGGCAGCTGGAGCTTGGAATGACTAAAAGGGGAAGCCAAGATGTCAGAAGGTCGATTCGCTTTGCGCAAGAAACTATTCGGCCAGTTCAAGCCTTTGTTCAGTGTCCCCCGAATTGATGGTTTGGCTTCCTGGACCCCCGAAAGACCGATTCCTTTTTTCTGGCTTTGTACCGTTCTTTTTTGGGTCAAAGGCAACCAAATGGGTCTTTTGGGGGTCCGGATTGGTGGTTATCATGGCAAGCACAACAAGGCAACTTTCCAGAAAATTCACGCGCATGTACGACCAAAAGGTTCTTTGCTTCCGATTTGGCATCAAAACAATCTCACGGCCCCTTGTGCGCGTTTTTGAGGGCACCCTCTGTTTTACGTCCCTATTTTGATAAACACACACACACACCCATATAGGGTTCTTTCAGGCCACCATTTCCACAGAGGTTCTCAAGCTTGATTGTTCTAGGGGTTGATTCCCCATTCTTTTCAACCATTGTTCTTTTCAAAAACCAGCTGCTTCCCCTTGGACTCTGCTGGTTTTCTGAAAAGAGTTTGATCCCTGCAAAGAATGGAATTGGAAGAAACCCCTAGAATGCTGATTCCCGCTGTATGACCTTTCACTGATTTCCAAAGATTGGCCAGGAATGAAATAGATAGGGGCATTGTTTCGGAAACCCCTAGAACAATCAAGCTTGAGAACCTCTGTAAAAAAAACCCCTGGAAAGAATGGACATGGAAGAAACCCCCGAGAATTGCCTTCGTTTCGACGGTGGTGTGTTTGCCCTTTGCGCCATGGGCCCGTTTTTTTTGCCCACCACGGACGAGGGTTCCATGGGCCATGATCCGTTTTTTTTGCAGAATGTGTATACAACCACACACACACCCACCCCCACCCACCCACCCACCCACCCACCCACCCACTACCTTCCATTTGCTTGAGAATATATTTCGTATGTCCCCTTGTGTTTTTTTCTTAAAGGAATCCATTACTACTGGAAATATGTTTTCATTTTCTTCTGGGGCCTTAACCAAATGGAAGCTACCCAACTTTTGCCACTCATGCCTCTCATTGAGGTGGTGCCGTTTGGAAGCCTTCCTAGAGCCCGGGCGCCCAGCTCTGACCCGATGCACATACATGCACAGGGCTCCTCAAAAGATCTCCATTTTGCAACCATTTGAAACATGTTACGCTTTTTCAACACCAAAATAAAGTTGGAAACCACCATTTACAAGTTGCAATGTTCAGGTGTATAATGTAAGGATCCCTGTTGTATATTTACATGTATATACACCTAGGTCCCCAGTGCCCTTCTCTCCCCTTTTTTGGTTGGGAGGGTTCCGAACCCTACTAAAATAGCCTACAGAAAAAAGGGTACCCTTATTCTATCCTCTCTACTGGAGGACCTAGATGTTTATATATATATATACACATGTTGTATGCTCACTTCTGGAGTTCCTGGACTATAAAACTTTTTGGGAAGACCATTTGAGTGGTAAAACACCAGTTTGGCCTTGTTTTGGCCCATCCAGAAAGGAAGTGAGTATGTACACATACATATGCCTTTTATATATATATATATGCAGTTGTGTTGGAAGTCTGACAATAATATTGTGAGCCTGTTTTGACATGGAGTCTGACAGAACAATTCTGAATATTTTGAGTTTGAGTCCAATGTGTAAACGGGCAAAGGGGCTGTGGCTTCAGTGTGTCAAGCCATATCGAGCACTATGAGTTCCCTAAATTTGGAGGTTTTTATGGCATCGGGCTTTAATAGCGCATTAACCGTCCAAAGGAAGCGCAATGAACACTCTTGCTGGGGTTCTAGATTTGGGTGGTTCCTCTTCGGCTTGTTGCCGTCGTGGTATTGTTTCAAGGCGATGGCGTCAACCTCGAGCCTTCCGCATTTCCAATGATTCACTGTAGTCCAAAATCCCACAGCGGTTGCACTTTGGCACGTGCGAAGCCTCCACCTTGAAGCGAAGAATCAGTCGCTTGAAATTCTGCTAGGTTTCGCAGTAGTGCCCTTTTACCCTTTTGTGGGGAAAGGTTCCCCTACTTAAAAAAAGAGAAGAAAAAAAGGGTCCCCTTATTCTAACCTTTCTACTGGAGGACCTAGCTGTAGTCCAAAATCCCACAGCGGTTGCACTTTGGCACGTGCCAAGCCTCCACCTTGAAGTGAAGAAGCTGTCGCTTTGAAATTCTGCTAGGTCCCCCAGTAGTGCCCTTTTACCCTTTTGTGGGGAAAGGTTCCCCTACTTAAAAAAAAGAGAAGAAAAAAAGGGTCCCCTTATTCTAACCTCTCTACTGGAGGACCTAGCTGTAGTCCAAAATCCCACGGCGGTTGCACTTTGGCACGTGCGAAGCCTCCACCTTGAAGTAAAGAAGCTGTGGGCTGAAATTATAATTCCGGGTCACACACACAAGCTCGCCCAGTCCCGTAAAATTGGGTCCAACAAATCGATATCCCAGACAACAAATCCCGAAATTGGGTCCAAATTCGCCCAGTCTCAGACAACACAAATGTTGGGCCACTGGCTTGACCATCGATCCACTGGTCGGTTCGTCGCTCCCGCTCGCCTCAGGAGCTCCCAAGCTCAAGCTGGGGCGCTTAGCACGATGCAGCTGTGCGGCTTCTCTTCGCCAGTGGTGTGTCCTGGTTTCTGTGGATTCCTGCTGGTTTCTGGTGGATTTCTGGTAAATTTCTGGTGGATTTCTGGTGGATTTCTGGTGGATTTCTGCCGGTTTCCAGTGGTTTCAGGTAGAACTTGGCACCAGGTAAGCGCAGAGGTGACCTGTCAGCGTTTGTGTCCCCTGGTGAACCATTTTGAGCCATACCCATTTGTGGAGACGGCGGCTTTCGGGGTTGCATGGATACCATCACGGCGCCGTGACTTTGCCCCGATAAATAACTCTGTATCTTCGGGATTGGGCTTGTCACCAATCAGAACCTCCCTGTAGTTATATCCAGGAGATACCTCCTACAGTATCCGGCTTTGGAGATACGGCTCAAAACTAAGGCGGGGTTGTGGGAATACAGATATGATCAGATATGTTGTTTGACCTTGTGATACCGGGCCACATTGTCAATGAAGAATTAGTTCCAGTCAAATAGTATCACAGAACTGAGTAGTTCCATCGCAATTCCCACGAGCTTGTGGCGACCGCTCGAGTTTCAGGCTCGCAGCCCTGCTAGCCACGGGCTAAGTTGCAGCAGCAAAACAATTTGAAACGCGCTGCAAAGGCTTGCACTCCCGGAAGCTGCACATGCCGGTCCGGACGTGCGCATACTTGACTGCTATTGGGTTGGATCTTTAGACTTTAACTTTTTGGGAAGTCAAGGGGTTTTCCACTAACCCCCCAAAAAGTTAAACTTTTTGCAGGGGGGTCAACAGCAACCAAGCATAGTGCATGGAATTTGTGTGGAGACTTTCTGTTGAAAGGGGAAGTGCACTTCCCATATTTGTTGACGGATGTCGAATGGACACTTCAAGCTGAGTGGTATCCATTTGGTTTCCCAAGCAGCTCAAGCCTCCTCCCAGCATGTCCATGCGTTGCTGCAGTGGGTCCAGATGGTTGATTTGTTTGTTGGTTTTATTCGAGTGTCGTGTTTTGACGACAGACGGCCTGAGGTCTCTCTGCGGAGATTGCTGCAGCCTCGGCGCAACTCCAAATGATGGATGTACCGCTCACTTTGCGGGACTTTGTGTTTGTTCAACCACGGACTGTTTTTTCGGCCTGCATTGTACCTTTGGTTTATGGGCCAAACTAGACATGTTGGAGGCCAGAGAAGGAAATATCACAGCAACAGAGTCCCCCTCACTTTCTCACTAACTTTGGTTTAGAAGATCCCTTAAGTGGGAAACAACACTTGTGGGCAGTTTGGGCCAATGCACTCAAAGATGTGAGCATATATTGGGAGCAACAGGGGTGGTTTGCACGGAGTCTGCTCTTGCTCTGTCAAGTTCGCGGCCAAACTCCTGCCATCTAGTAATTCATCCACTCTATCAAACATATTCCGGAGCAAAGCTTTAGGATTTAGGGGCTTAACATAGTCAAAGCCATTCGATACTTTTGGCGAAATACATGTTTGCAATTGGGACCGGTTGTATCTTTTGTTTTATAAGACGAAGGGACTGCAGCCCGGCTGGAATGTGTGTTCTGCTGCCGTCCAGGCGGGGTTTGTCGGATTAAAACATCGCTCAATCACTGTCAAGCCCCTTCCTTTTCCCTTTTTTGACTGGACACCAAGTGGAACCCACCCCCACTCTCCAACTACAGTACAAAATGATACGTGTCCTCCAAAACACCCGCGGCAAGTCCAATTCTCATTTAGTCCATTTGGTTCATCCCTTTTTCCAGTCCTGGAGTCTCCATGACTTTTTTGACATGGGCCCATGCGCCCATTTTGGGTAATGACCCCATCTTTTCAGGGTCCTTAGGGAGACTCCGGGTATGAGACGTGTCCATTCCCTTTTTTCTGCCGGCGGCAGGTTTCACCCGACTGCAGCTTCGGCCTGCGCGTGGCGCTGCGGAAGGTCAGCGGTGGTTTTTCAGGGCCACCAAAGGAATTCCCCAGGAGCCCGGTCTTTTCTCCAGGTACCCTTTTTGCTTGATTTTAAAGGGAGACCGAAAGACCAACCATTTTGCGGGACACCGAAAGACCAACCATTTTGCGGGACACCGAAAGACCAACCATTTTGCGGGGGGCCCCCTAAAAATCCCGCACCCAATTGGTGAATACTGTGGGTGGACGAAATCTTGCATCAATTTGAAACCATGAAAAGCCTTCTTTATGTAGGCATTTGCAGCGGAACCATTCTTCCGGGGTTTCTTCGGCACGAAATGAACTTTTTTTCATCCAGAGGTCCTCACCCAACCATAGCCTCACTTGCCCAAAGCCAACCTTTTGACCTTTTGGTTTCCCATGTTTGGGCAACCATTCTTAGGTCCCAACAGGTTTTTCCCCTGACTGTTGGGGCGTTATTTTTTAGAAAGAAGCATGAAGGATGCCTGGGAATAGTTAATGGAAATGGAAAAGGTATTTGCAGAGCCTGACCACCTACTCTGTTTGACCCCCCTTTTTTTCGCGTCTTTGCCCCTTTTGGTTTCCGGGTCCTTTGGGCCACCGAGCCAGGTGGACTTGGAGCTCTTGAGCCGCAAGGCCTGCGATGGGGTGGGATGGGTTCTCCGGGGTTTTTTTCGTTTTGGGTTTCCCAAGCGGCGGAAGAAAAAAACACGTCACCTGGAGCCTCCATTGCTACCTGAGTTTTTGCGGGTGGAGGTTCCAGGTAGTATTATTATTAAAAAAGGTTCGAAGACAAAGGGAACAACAGCAAAATGCGAATCTCCAGACCGGAGCTGAGCAAACCGGTGGCTGGCTTCTGACGAAGCGAGGAGATGACCAATAAAGCTCGAACTGGCTGTGGGTCAAAACAAAGGGGATCCCATTTTGGGGTAGGGGCCCCACCCATTTTTTGGGGAGGGGCTTTGGCGCATGTTGCCAAGGAATGTTCGGACTTTAATATTGTTTGCCTTAAACCACGAAAAGCACCAGCCAAGGGTCGACACTTGGCATGGAGTTTGTCTACCCCTTACACCCAATACCCTCTTTTTCTAGGGTATGATGTTGACCCTCTGCCAAAAAAGGAGGTATTTACTCTCAAAAGCAAGGTTTTCCAAAAAAATACCCTAGCAAAAGTGGTATTTGGAGTAGAGGGTATGTACCCTTCTACCTGGTGAAAATGGGGTTGAAAGGGAGCGATCCTGTTCTTTCCTATCATTTCGCATTCGCCCCTGGAGCTGTTCTATGGCATGTCGCTATGTGTCAAAATGGGGATGCGTTAAACACGGTGGTTTTTGGTTTGGTTTTCCCTTTGAACCAACTCAACAAATTGTACCCTTATCAACAAAGGATACATTTGCACCCAAGACTAGATATGTGGTAGTGGGGAACCACCCTCATCCTTATGGAGAGTACGAGGGCTGGGCGACTGGGCAGGGATGATCGCCTTTCTGATTGCAATAGATTCCTTGCCGAATCGCTCGACCTTTGGCTTCAGCTGAGTCACGCATTGCCGGTGCAGGTTTGTGCTCGACAACTTGACCATGCATCAAGACACACTTCCTGAGCCATGCAGGTGCGTGTTCACTTGCCCAGTGGAGATGGTTGCTCCATAGCAGTCTCGCAAGAGACTTCCATCAGCGAGCTGAAGGCTGCAGCGCAGCAGCATTTCCGGCGCCGCTTGCAGCTCATTGCGAAAGGCCGGCAGCTCGATTTGACGGCCACACTGAGCGAGTCTGGGTTACGAGATGGGGATGTTGTGACTGCCGTTGTGCAGCTTGGTAAACTAGCTGCCACTAGCCAGGCCTTTTCTTTGCATGGCCATAGGCACGAGGTTGTGACCTGGGGTGATCCAGGCTGGGGCGGAGATATCAGCCAGGTGCAAGAGCAGCTCCGGAACGTCCAGCACATCCAAGCAACTCGCCGTGCGTTTGCTGCCATTCTTGAATCTGGGGCTGTCGTGACCTGGGGTGATCCAGAAGAAGGCGGAGACAGCAGGCAAGTGCAAGAGCAGCTGAAGAATGTCCAGCACATCCAAGCAACTGGCAATGGTGCTTTTGCTGCCATTCTTGAATCTGGGGCTGTTGTGGCCTGGGGTCATCCAGGCTACGGTGGAGACAGCCGCCAGGTGCTACAGCAGTTGAATAATGTTCAGCGCATCCAAGCAACTGTTGGTGCATTTGCTGCCATTCTTGAATCCAGAGCTGTTGTGACCTGGGGTCGCGCAGGATACGGCGGAGACAGCAGCCAGATACAAGAGCAGCTGCGGAACGTGCAGTACATCCAAGCAACTCGCTTTGCTTTTGCTGCCATTCTGGAATCTGGGGCTGTTGTGACCTGGGGTCACCCAGACTACGGCGGAGACAGCAGCCAGGAGCAGTATCAGCTGAGGAACGTCCAGCAGATCCAATCAACTGAGAGCGCTTTTGCTGCCATTCTTGAATCTGGGGCTGTCGTGACCTGGGGTGATCCAGAAGAAGGCGGAGACAGCAGCCAGGTGCAAGAGCAGCTGAGGAACGTTCAGCACATCCAAGCAACTCGCGGTGCTTTTGCTGCAATTCTTCAATCTGGGGCTGTTGTGACCTGGGGTGATCCAGGATGGGGTGGAGACAGCAGCCAGGTGCAAGAGCAGCTGAGGAATGTCCAGCATATCCAAGCAACCTACGGTGCTTTTGCTGCCATTCTTGAATCTGGGGCGGTTGCGACCTGGGGTGGTGCAAGATACGGCGGAGACAGGAGCCAGGTGCAAGAGCAACTGAGGAACGTCCTGCACATTCAAGCAACTGAAAGTGCTTTTGCTGCCATTCTTGAATCTGGAGCTGTTGTGACTTGGGGCAATCCATACGTTGGCGGAGACAGCAGCAAGGTTCAAGAGCAGCTGAGGAACGTCCAGCAGATCCAAGCAACTGCTGGTGCATTTGCTGCCATTCTTGAATCTGGAGCTGTGGTGACATGGGGTGGTGCAGGATACGGTGGAGACAGCAGCCATGCGAGATTGCTGGACCTGAATCCGGGGCTGCAACATTGACGGCGCAGATGGGCGCCACATGGCCTTTGGCTTAAACCCTGGTGACTGTTAAATATGTGTTTGTCCTTGTGGCGCCTCAAGATAGTTGGACATGTGTCAATTATATAGAGTAATTTGACCTTGCACCACATACAATATATGGGCGAGGTGCCCCAAAATCGCCTCAACGTAGCAGAGGGTCGGATCTGCAAAGGTGTTTGGTTTCTTTCTTTTTGGTAGTTTCCTTTATTGCCACCCATAAATCAAACCGTTGCTTGTGCACCATGCACTTGCGCCTTGCTTGATTTTTCCTGGACATGGTCAGCCCCATGCGTGCAAAACAACCGTCTGTGTTTAGCACAGTACACTTTTTTTTTGTTTTTATGAGGCTACCCTTTTTGAGTGTGTTTCACAGAGCCAACATGAAGCCCAAATGGCTGTGGGTCAAAACCAATAGTACCATTTTGGGGTAGGTGAATTCACCACCCATTTTAGTCTATTTTAGTGGGGATTGGGTTGTTCACTGGGGGCTAACCGGGGTGTTGACCCATGGCCAAATAGGCATACAAACCAAATACAAATGCATATGGCTTGGAAGTTCCTGGACCATGGCCCTACGCCAAACACACACACAGACACACCGGTTTTTCCATGTCAGCATCCTGGGTGCCTAAAGCGGACATGCGACGTTTTTCGGACCGAGTTTCGTCATCGACGAGCTATGTCCTCCAGGGAAACCCTAGGTCCCCCAGTAGTGCCCTTGTCTCCCCTTTTTGGTTGGGAGGGGTGCCCCTAGACAAACAAGAACACAGTTGGTACCAAAATGATTCCAAGCTCCAAAACTGGAGGACCTAGGTGTGGCTATTGTCAAAACCAATGGGTCACCAATTTTGGTAGGTGACTTCACCCAAAAGTTTTAGGCTCAATTCAAGTGGTTGGATTGGCATGTTCACCGGGAAAACCTGCGGAAGCAGAAGAGTTTCTCATGTTTAGCCCAAGGCCATGGCTCAGGGCTTCAGGTCAGCCTGGGTATGGCTAGTCTCAACCCCCCAGCCTACTGTGGATGGACGAAATCCGTTCGCACCACTTTGAAACCATGAGAAACCACGGTGTGTTGGTATTTACGTTGGGGAATCGAAGCATTCCCACGGGTTTCTGAACGGTGGTGCGAAATGGACTTCGCAACCATCCACAGTAGGGTGAAAGTAGATGGCTCAAGTCCCCAATCATGGTGTCCTTTTTGGTTGATTTGGTTGAAAAACAGAGGGCCCTGGTTTACCTGGTGGTTCAATCAACTACCAGGGCCATCTATTTTCCCTAAAAGGACACCTATGTCCCCAATGTTATTTCAGTCATCCCCTGTGCTTCCTATGGGAATTGTGGCATCTTCCTGGTGCATGACTCTCGAAAGTGTCCTCCAAAATGGCTGCGTAGCTTATGGGGGGTGCCCTTTTTTCAGGTCAGTTCGAAGGGACACCCAAAGTTACCACATTTGGTGTGGGGGGAGGGTCGCTCGGAATCTCAAGTTTGCGACACACCCCACATGGCCACCGTTTCTTTCTTTGGTTCTTGGCAGCGCCTTTTTTCTAAGGGTACCTTCCCCATTCTTTCCAGAGATCCACAGATTCTAGACAACCTCCGGAAACCCAGTTGGAAAACGGCTGATTTTGAAAAGAAGGATGGTTGAAAAGAATTGAGAATCAACCCTTAGAGGATTTGGAGGGAATGTTGTCTAGGTCCCCCGTGCCCGTTTACACTTTTTTGGTTTGCTTGGTTTCCCTACTATGAGCCCCGAGCGACTTTTCCGCCGGGCTCCGACTCGCTAGGTGCTGAACTACGGGGTGGGGATCCTCAGCTCAAGGGCGGGGAGTTTTCACCGGGGGTGGGTGGGGGGGTGGGGCGGTGGGGGTGGGTGTGGCGGTGGGTGGGGCAGTGGGGGTGGGGTTGGGTGGGTGGGGGTGGGTGGGGGCGGGTGGGTTGGGGGGCTTGATGTGTAAGCCTTGATGTTTAACCCTGAGTTTTCGGGGAACAAACAAATCGTATGCCTCATAGAGGGCTTCACTTTCTGGAAAAACCGAAGGCCTGAGGAGAACGGGGGGGGTCTGCGACAATGCGACCTTACGCATGAAGGCTTTTTTTTGAAGGGAGCCCAGCTAGGTTAATTACCAGCAACTTATCAACTTGGCCTAACCCCAAGTGAACTCTTCTGGTTCGCCCGGAACCATCGCGTTTTCAGATCAGATGGCAAAAGAAAGAATTCTGCGCTGGAGAGCTGAGTCCTAGGATATGGTTGTGCCTTGACCCCTACCCAGGTCCCTTACAGCCCCTAACTCCAATGAACAGCACATTGAGCTGGCGATCCAGCTGCCAACAAAAATGATGCGGATTTTTTTGTCTGAGGAAAATGAATTGTTTGGTTTTAAAAAATGAAGTGGTTTTTGTTGGCAGAGGAACATGAATTGTTTGGTTTTGAGGAGAAACGATAAGTTGAAACAGCTTTGTTTGAAGGGGTCCCGGTTTGAAGCCCCTCAGGCCTTTGGGATGCAGAGATTTCCATTTCAAGCTGGGGGCTG
>CAUJNA010002879.1:752500-755000 GCA_963377175.1 Effrenium voratum | reverse complement strand
AGCCATGTCATGCAGTTTCTCCAAGGGAAACCGAAAGAAGCTCGGGACAATTGGATCTTTGGAAGCTCCTTGCCTTTGATGGGTTCCACGGCAACGTGGCAATTTCTCAGAAAGTGACGTCCAAAAGGCAACGAAATGGCAGTTTGACGGGACACTTGAGAACCCCACTCCGGAGGAGCTTGCAAAAAGAATCTGAACTTCTGCCTGTGTCGTAACTTCTGCTTCCCTGCTGTGCCAAGGTTTGCTCCAAACCAGCTGCTGCCACCCTATTGCCTGCTGGCTAACATACCAACTAAATCACGCAAATACATTTGATCAACTCCCCAGACTCCGGGAGTTGGTTGAGATTTGTGGAATGGGTAGGGCGCGCCAAGCACGGTTAGGAACCGCCCCCTTCTTTAAACCATGCCCCCTCCAAATACCCACTTCTTCTAAGGTATTTTTGAGAAAGCTTTGGGTTTTACCAGGGTAAATACCTGTTTTGTTTTGTTTTTGTAGAGAGTCGACAACTCATACCAACTAAAAAAAGCCATCGGGTCTTGGGTGGTTACGGGGGTGGTGAAAAACCCCATGCCCAGCTCCGATTTTTCGGCGATTTCGGCAGGTTCGATACCTCCTCCTGATATGGAGGCGCGCCTTTTTTTCCGCAGAGAGACATCAGGAGATGCGAACGGCTTCTTATTTGCGCGCCCGCAGCTGAGAGACATCAGGAGATGCGAACAGCTACTTATTTGGTAATAGCTGACTTGGATCAGACATATCATTTTTCTGGCGTTTGTCACAATCACCATTTGTACGATTCATGCAGACCGAATGTTTATTGCTATTCATCAGGACTTGACGGCAGCATGTTTCATGTTATTTGATGGTATCGGTTTGTTTATTCATGAAGTCTGTTTTCATGAAGTCTGAGGCAAATCATGACACAGAGGGATTTGGCTTGCAACCAAGTTCACCCAACACGAAAGGTTTCCGGTCATCGGAACCGTTTGCGTTGAGTTTGAGAATCAGTGGAGTTCACTGTGGCAAAGATCCAAACTTCTGCAGTTCAGCGTAGGGGCCACCTTTTTCAGGGCTCCTTAAAAGGTACCTTTTGCAATCATTTGAGACATGTTGCTTTTTCAACACCAAAGTAAAGTTGGACACCACCATTTACAAGGCAATGTTCAGGTGTATAATGTAAGGATCCCTGTTTCTCAGCTGGATTCGGAGTCGCGAGTGCAATTACGTGTCAGGCATCAGAACCAGCACATGTTCTCGGAAGGCCTGCAGGGTGGTTGTTGCTTGAAGTAACTTCCATTCGGACGCTCACCCAATAGATCCCAGCCTGCGAAAAATGAGCGGAAGAAAGCAAACAGCTCAACACACAGCTAACAACCGCTAGGTTTCCCAGCAGTTTATTTTGTTTTTGGGGAGGGTTCCCCTACTAAAATAGACTACAGAAAAAAAGGATACCCTTATAGCCTCTCTACTGGAGGACCTAGACAATGAAGCAATCCGAAACTGTCCAACCCTATCCCAGTGGATCCCAGTTACCCATATAGCAGATAACCAGCTATGGTCCCTGTTATATATATATATGTGTATATATACATATGCGTGTATATATATGTATATATAATATATTTATTTATGTATTTGGTGTTCCCTTGGTTACCTACTATACCAGGTAAACGGATCCACCGGGACACACACGGAAGGCAGCATAACGTCCCTTGAGGAGAATGGTCTACGACCCCCAGTCAGGTTGCAGGTAGGTTCGGGGAAGGGTAGGCAGATTGCGCTGGCTAGTTTTTTGCTTCAGTCACGTATGAAGTTGCATGCAGTTTTTTTTTGGGAGAGGCGCCTAGGTCACGTAACACTTTCTGTCACATGGATGACGGAGTTGGCATGTGTTTGGCACGCATCCACAAGTTGCTGGTCCCAGACCTTTCTGGTGGATTCCAAACCACGGAGATGGTCAAATCCATCGCCTGTGGATTCCTTCTGTGTCAATCTGTTGGTCGAGTGCGAAGTAAATTCAGAGACAATATTCCAAAGACCTTGACTTCAAAGCCAACAGATGGCTCGATCGCTTGAAGGCTCGGACACATATGCTGAAATCTCACTTGAAATTAGTTCCCTAAAGCTTCAGTAAACATGGACCAGAATCAAAGAGACCAAAATCAAAGACGGATCTTGTGTTTTTTTTTTACTTCGGGGTCAAATGCTAAGGTGGATTTGCTCTTCTTCTTTTTTTCCTCCGCGTTCCTTCACTGGTGCCAGGCTGGGAGGCGGTGCGGCAGGAACTGTCGCGGGCCGGTGCCACAGAGCGGATTCGCGGATTCGTGGATCGAGGTGAGGGCCGCTAGTTTGGGAGACCTTTTCTTCTTTTCTTGGTTGCATTTTGCCAAGGGTTGTTAGGACTGTTTAACTTTTTGCCAGAAAACAAATGGCATGGGGTTTGCCATTAAGCCACAAGTGAGTCACTTGTAGGGGAGCAGAGTGAGCAACCGACCGA
>CAUJNA010002879.1:697500-745000 GCA_963377175.1 Effrenium voratum | reverse complement strand
CGACTTGTTTTCACTTTCACTTTTTGTTCTTCTTCTTTTTTAATGGTCACTTTCACCCGTTTTTGTTTTTTTTAATGGTCACTTTCACCCGTTTATATATACGGATCCCAAAGCTCCGGTCGCCCGACGCTCGCGAGGCATCTTCGACGGGGAGATCTATCCGAAGCTCCCGGGCGCTCCATCGCCGGGCGCTCGGCTCGCTCGGCTCGCGCTGCTCTCGCTGCTCTCGCGGTGTCGGTTCGGTTTTCTGCGCGAGGGTTGGATTCACCAAATGGTTGGGTACCTTGGGTGTGTCACGAAATGGATGGATTCACTAAATGGTCTCAAAATCGGATATGATGATATGGAACCTGCAAAAAGGCTGGCGTGTCTCTTTGGTTTCCCGTTGAAATCCCAACAAAGGGTACATATTTTCACGACCCCCCCTATGAGGGCCTAAAGAAAGATTTAATAGTGATGGGCTAATTAACCAGCGCTGTTCCACAACAATTTATTTCTGTGGCGAAAACAGTACTCCACAGCCCTATTTAGGCCCTTGCTAAATATCGTCACTCCAACTATGTAGGCCCTTGCTTGCTTCCAACTTTTCCGACCCCGTGATTCCATTTACCTAGGTGACCGAGGGAGGGATTGATTCCCCATTCTTTTCATCGTTCTCTGGGAGTTTGCCTTGTTCTCTTGAACAGAATGGGGGGGGGGTACAGTGGATACCCGAAAAATATGTTGCAAAGCCAAACCGTGGGAATGTACAGGGTTTCCGCTGTTCTCTACTTGCCAATATTCAGGGCATCCACAGGACTGGCTTCTCGCTTGGACAAACTTCAAACTTTGGACCACAGGCTGACTCTGTGCGGCGCCGCCATGACTTTGCAGCTGCTGCAGGTCTGGCAGAGTTCGCCGATTTGGAGTGAATGGTGTTGTGTTTGTTGTTCTTGTGCTACTTTCCAATTCCATTATTTCCAGGGATCCTTCTTTCTAGAAAACCTCCGGAAACCCATGGAAACGGCCGGTTTTCGAAAAGAACGATGGTTGGAAAGAACGGAGAATCAACCGTTAGAGGATTTGGAGTGAATGTTGTCTAGGTCCCCCAGTAGTGCCCTTTACCCTTTTTTGGTTGGCAGGGTTTCCCTACTAAAATAGACTACAGAAAAAAGAGCACCCGTATTCTAACCTCTCTACTGGAGGACCTAGTTCTGTTTGTGGTGTTTTGTTCGAGGGGGAGGGGGGGTGGGCGGGGGCGGGCTTGGTTGGTTGTTGATATTTGGGAGGTTCCCCTCTTGGGGAGAGTTGCAGTTTACTGGGTCTGCAGATTATAAATCGATTGACATGTAAATAGCCCTCGCCGCAACGGGTTTGGATTTCAGGCAGTTTCAGGCAGAAAGAAAACAGCCCGAAACAGCCCGATAAGCCGGATGTGCTGAGAGGTGTGCGCAATCCAAAAAAACAAAACTGCCCGAAACTGCCCGGGAACGCCCCCGGTTGCGCGATCCCCCGTTAAGGGCTGCAAGCCAACCTTGGAGTCTACAAGGGAGATTCCTCCGATTCTAGTATTGGCGGGGGGTTACCGTGTTAAATTGCAGGAGTGTAGATGTGTGTTGGGTCAATGTTTGGAAGTCTTGCAGTGTTGCCCCTTCCTAAATTGATGGTAGACAAGTTTGAAAAGATGGTTATTTGTGTACCCTTGGTTTGCGGGTCGAACATTGACCAAGTTTGGGAGGTTGGAGGTTTGCATGTTCTCATTTATGGGGTGGAATATCATAAATGGGCATGACATTTAATTGAGCACGTGGGACGTGTCCAAGCAACAGCCATGCAGGTGGCGCTCATGATCTCACAGCAGCGACTGGGGCCAAGGCAGATCTTCAATCGGTAGGGTCTAGGGTCTCGAAGGGGTCTAGGGTCGAAGGGGTGTAAAGCCCAACCCAACAGGCTTAACAAGCCAACAGCCCAACAGCCCAAAAGCCGAGGCGGAAAGGCCGGCCCCAATGGAGCCCTTTGACACGCCTTTAAGGCAGGTGTCAATGCCCAAAGTTGAAGGTTCTGAATCAGGGTTGTGGGATCAAGGGGTTTCTCTCCACTTCTGTGATACAAGGGAATCCCCCTTTATATGAACACAGTAGTCTTTGGGAAGCCGTTTCTGTTGTATCACATAAGTGGTCATTCCCCACAGCCCTGTTCTGAATGGTTTCCGTCACATGCCGCATGCGCACCATCCATGTGCTGCGTGGATTGCTAACTCGAAGATGCGGAGTTGAGCTCTTGCCGCGTGAGCACCGTGAAGAGTTGGATGTATCAACGGAAAGGGACACGCAAGTTTGCCGTTTGCAAAATGGTTTGCTGCGAAAGAAGGCAGTCCTTTTTCCATTGAATCACAGCTGTTGGTTTTGCTTTGTTGACTTCCAAGGGCGTGAGGTGAGACAGGTTGCGATAAGCTGCATTTACCACTGCTTTTGTTGTTTTCTTGTTTTGCTTTCCGCGGCTTGAGGTGCAATTCCGAGCATGTTTGAGCATGAAAGGCTTCTATAGAAGACAAATTGTCGCCATGCTTGCAATTTGCTGCTTTCACTGGTAGCCGGTTACCGAAAAGGGTGAGGGGATTGTGGAAGGATGGCCCAGTTGGGTGATGTGTTCCGAAGTCCTTATAATATTACCTCTTCAGTCACATCTCCGGCCAATTCAATGTGAGTTGTCTTTGGGTAGGGTGATGTCTACAAAGAACATATTATTAAAGAACTTTCTCAGAATGATGGACCCTTTTAGTTGCCTAAAAGCAAAAGGAATCAAGCTTTTAAGAAGAAACAAAAGCACACACCCTCAAACGGAGCATTAACAAGGCTGTCAGCCAGGGCAGCAAGCAATGCATCAAAACGGGGGCAACAACTACAAACACTGTACTGCACCCTCCCACTGTTCCTTGTGCGGGCCATTCATGGGTTTTCTTTCAGCTTCCCTCTACCAAACCAGGTTGGTTCACCATTGATTGGCCGAGAGGTGGTTTGTGCCGTGGCCCTGCCTGCCGCACGTCTACAACTACCGCGGAAGCCGCGGGCAGGCGCGGAGTTCTTTTTTTTTTGTGGGTGTCTTTTTGGTTTTAGCCGATTGAGATATTAAAAGCACAACTCACATGCGGTGGAAAACCATGTTGGTGGCTCTGGGTCAGGATTTTGATGGGGTTCAAAGTGAGAAGCTGGGGCAGTGGTGTCCATCAAGTTTTCACCTTGGGGACCTTGATCGTGACATCTTGGGGCCAGTCGCAAGGGCGTGGCATGAGTGTGGCCAATCCTGTCTGGAAATGACACGTGGCAAACAATTTTTTGAGTTGGCGCAATCGTTTTGGCTTTTTGGAGGCAAACCAAAAGGAAACCCCAGCCCCACTTTGGGTCGGCCTTTTGTCAGACCTAAAAGTTGCAGGGAGAGAAATGTGTGTTTCAGCTGCAAGGCAAAGGGTTAGTGGCTTGGTGGTTTCCTCCCCGAGTTGCCTGTTCGGAACATTTGAACCGTGAAAAGATGATCTGGTTGCCCATCATTTGGTTAGACGGGCTGTTAGGGGACATCGGGCTTGCAGATCCTTAAGGGGCAGGACTTGAGAGGCAACGCTGTGAAACTCAGAGCGCAGCTCTGGACAGAAGTTGTTGTTTGTTTTTTTTTGCGGAGGGGGGGGGGGGAGAATATGGCGGCTGCTTACTCTTTCGTGGTTTAAGTCTAAGTGGTCAAAGCGAACCTGAATGCTTGCCTGCAAACGTCATAGGCTTGCAAGCTACACTGCCTAAGAACTTGAGCAATCATGGGTCCGCGAGTATCTGAATGTTGAAGCCTGCCTGCAAGAGCAGGGCCCGATACTTTGCAAAGGGGCGCTGATGCCAGTGCTTCGTTTCTCATTAAAAACAGTTTAATAATGATAATAATGATATATATATATATATATAAAGACAAAACAAATCCTGGCTGCCACCCCCTCTGGAAACTGCTGCATTGCTGCATTCAGAAGGGGGAGTTCGATTTTCACTGGGTGCATGCCCTGCTCATACATGGCCTGGGAGCCGAACTAGTTGCCAGGCCTTCTTGCAAACGTGTGCAGTGGATTAACGTAGCTCGATCACTGGTACAGGATGTTTAAACGAAGTGTTCCTTTACAGGAGGTTAACTACTTGTTTGTTTTCCGCAGGGCAACATAGCTCAACAAATGCCTTGTGTTTGTTGGTCAAGGGGTTACCCGTCCCATTACTTTAGAGCCTCCGGCTCAGTCCGCCGACATTGTCCTCTCCCTTTTCTCCTTCTTCCTCTCTTCCTTGTCTCCCTTGTGTGTTCTGTCGTCCTCTCTCCCTCCCGCTGCTCCCATCCTCCCCATCCCCCCAAGCCTCTCTCTCCCCAATCTCCCTCTCTCGTATGTATGCATGCATGTACATATGTATGCATGTATGTATGTACGTATGTATGTATGTATGTATGTATGTAATGTAAGGAAGTAAGTACGTAAGTAAGTATGTATGTAATGTAATGTAATGTAATGTAATGTAATGTAATGTAATGTAATGTAATGTAATGTAATGTAATGTAATGTAATGTAATGTAATGTAATGTAATGTAATGTAATGTAATGTAATGTAATGTAATGTAATGTAATGTAATGTAATGTAATGTAATGTAATGTAATGTAATGTAATGTAATGTAATGTAATGTAATGTAATGTAATGTAATGTAATGTAATGTAATGTATGTATGTATGTAATGTATGTATGTATGTATGTATGTATGTATGTATGTATGTATGTATGTATGTATGTGTATGTATGTATGTATGTATGTATGTATGTATGTATGTATGTATGAATGAATGAATGAATGAATGAATGTGTATGTATGTATGTATGTATGTATGTATGTATGTATGTATGTATGTATGTATGTATGTATGTATGTATGTATGTATGTATGTATGTATGTATGTATGTATGTATGTATGTATGTATGTAATGTAATGTATGTAATGTAATGTATGTATGTATGTGTATGTATGTATGTATGTATGTATGTATGTATGTATGTAATGTATGTATGTATGTATGTATGTATGTATGTATGTATGTATGTATGTATGTATGTATGTATGTATGTATGTATGTATGTATGTATGTATGTATGTATGTATGTATGTATGTATGTATGTATGTATGTATGTATGTATGTATGTATATGTATGTATGTAATGTATGTATGTATGTATGTATGTATGTATGTATGTATGTATGTATGTATGTATGTATGTATGTATGTATGTATGTATGTATGTATGTATGTATGTATGTATGTATGTATGTATGTATGTATGTATGTATGTATGTATGTATGTATGTATGTATGTATGTATGTATGTAATGTATGTATGTATGTATGTATGTATGTATGTATGTATGTATGTATGTATGTATGTATGTATGTATGTATGTATGTATGTATGTATGTATGTATGTATGTATGTATGTATGTATGTATGTATGTATGTATGTATGTATGTATGTATGTATGTATGTATGTATGTATGTATGTATGTATGTATGTATGTATGTATGTATGTATGTATGTATGTATGTATGTATGTATGTATGTATGTATGTATGTATGTATGTATGTATGTATGTATGTATGTATGTATGTATGTATGTATGTATGTATGTATGTATGTATGTATGTATGTATGTATGTATGTATGTATGTATGTATGTATGTATGTATGTATGTATGTATGTATGTATGTATGTATGTATGTATGTATGTATGTATGTATGTATGTATGTATGTATGTATGTATGTATGTATGTATGTATGTATGTATGTATGTATGTATGTATGTATGTATGTATGTATGTATGTATGTATGTATGTATGTATGTATGTATGTATGTATGTATGTATGTATGTATGTATGTATGTATGTATGTATGTATGTATGTATGTATGTATGTATGTATGTATGTATGTATGTATGTATGTATGTATGTATGTATGTATGTATGTATGTATGTATGTATGTATGTATGTATGTATGTATGTATGTATGTATGTATGTATGTATGTATGTATGTATGTATGTATGTATGTATGTATGTATGTATGTATGTATGTATGTATGTATGTATGTATGTATGTATGTATGTATGTATGTATGTATGTATGTATGTATGTATGTATGTATGTATGTATGTATGTATGTATGTATGTATGTATGTATGTATGTATGTATGTATGTATGTATGTATGTATGTATGTATGTATGTATGTATGTATGTATGTATGTATGTATGTACGTATGTATGTATGTATGTATGTATGTATGTATGTATGTATGTATGTAATGTAATGTAATGTAATGTAATGTAATGTGTAATGTAATGTATGTATGTAATGTATGTATGTATGTATGTATGTATGTATGTATGTATGTATGTATGTATGTATGTATGTATGTATGTATGTATGTATGTATGTATGTATGTAATGTAATGTATGTATGTATGTATGTATGTATGTATGTATGTATGTATGTATGTATGTATGTATGTATGTATGTATGTAATGTATGTAATGTATGTATGTAATGTAATGTAATGTATGTATGTATGTATGTATGTATGTATGTATGTATGTATGTATGTATGTAATGTATGTATGTATGTATGTATGTATGTATGTATGTATGTATGTATGTATGTATGTATGTATGTATGTATGTATGTATGTATGTATGTATGTGGGTATGTAGGTATGTAGGTATGTAGGTATGTAGGTATGTAGGTATGTATGTAATGCATGTATGTATGTATGTATGCATGCATGTATGTATGTATGTATGTTTGTATGTAATGTATGTTTGAAATGTATGTATGTATGCATGCATGCATGCATGCATGTATGTATGTATGTATGTATGCATTTCCCGCAAAAAACACGGTTTTTCCAGCGTTTTCGCAAAGAGGACGCCCAAAAACATTGAGTTTTTCCAGATTTTCGTTAAAAGGATGCAGGAAGCCCAAGCCAGCAAAAAAGCCGGCAGGGGGAATCGAGCCTGGGACCCCTGTTTTGCGACACCGGCTCCCCGAAGACTACGTTTAGTGGAACGTCATCAAATTGCCGCGCGGTACGTGGGGGACCCCCCCCCCCCAAAAACCTACGTAATAGACGTCGGGCGGGGGGGGGGTTAGGGGGGGGGGTTATCCTCTATCCTCTAGTATCCTCTAGTAAGTATCCGACACGCCGAGCAATGTCGGCGGATTTGGGGGGTGTTCCCTCCAAAAGTTCTGAATCCCCACTAAAAGGGGACACCCCCCCGATCCAAATCAACCAGGGGTGTATTAATCCGGGGTTACTAACTACTTGGCCGCGCCCGCCATCCATTTGGCCCCGATACCTTTCTTCCCAGCGCCTTTTGCAGGCGCCGGCAGGCGCCGAGTGCGTGATTTGCATGCTGGAGATCGGGGCAGAGGCGGGGCAAATGGAGAAACGGGGTACCAATTCCAAACGTCACAAGCCCACATATCGTAAGAGCCCGTTGGGCCTTTGAGTGGTAAATAGCAAGTTCTCCCAGATGTTTTTGATTTGCTCTTATTAACATCCAGGTTATGCTGGTCTTGGTATGGATGGTCATGAACCTCGCAATAGGGCTGTTGCCCATTGGTGCCGTTTTTCTTTGTTTTTTTTTGGGTGGGTGGGTGGGTTTCCTCTTCAAACTCAACCAGCAAACAAAGGGTGCCGATTATGATTTGTCCCGTGGACATCCACTGGGCATCTGAGGGGCGTTTCGTAGCTCCTTTTTTAGTAGAGGCTCGACATCATACTTTAGAAAACGAGAGTATTTCAAAACAAGTAAAGTATTATTTGTCGTTTTTTCCGTCGACCTCATTTTTTTAGTAGAGTATTTGGAGGTGACGGGGGTGTCAGGATGCTTGCGCACCGGCACCGCATTTTGCGGCTCAGGATGGCACGAGTGTGACCACCCCCTGCGAGCATCGCTTCCACGAGGCTTGCTTGGAAAGGCCGAGGGGTCCGAACCGAATTGGCCGCGTGCCGCCACGGTCGTTTTTGTTGCTGCCCCGCTGGAAAACAAAATATGGCGGGTGTGTTTTTGTGTGTCTTTTTTCAGACCTCCAAAGATTTGTTTTTTGGTTGCGTTTTTTTGTGTCTTTTTTCAGGGGACCCTCAAAGGGTTTTTTTTGGTGGCCCTTTTAACTTCCCGTCAAAACCACAGAACACAGGTACCCTGAAAACGGCGTATACCGATACCCCATGTTTGGTCCTCTAGATGTCCCATCGGATGCCAAACTGATCCACTACCCTGCGGCGCATGAAGCGCCGGAGAGTCGACAGGCATGGGTGTTTCCTTGAAGGGACAGTTTGCCTTGAACCGGCCAGAAACAGAGGGTCCAATAGTCTCACACTTTAGGAAGCACCAGTGTTTTTGTTTTTCGGATGTGAAGGAACATGAAAACCCCACTTGACTAAGTACCTCTCGCCAGATCGAAGGGAAGCCCTGGCTCCATTGCTCACATCGATCCTGGGGTCCAATGGTTTAATAATACTTTAAAACGATCGCATAACAACTCCTCCTGCGCCGGAGAAGAAAAAATATTCGCCCTCGGCGGCAACGCCATGTCCACAAGTCAACGTCTCCGTCCGAAAAACAAAAAGAATGTCTCCGTCCGCGTGAGGTGGATGGACGTGAAAATGGAGTGCCCCACCTGCCGACGGCCGCTGCCTCCAATGTGAGGATCGCCCGATTTTCTCGCCATCCGACGGGGAGGAAAAAAGTAAAAATCCGGCGGCCGCCTGGGGCCACGCCTTGGGCGCAGCTGTGATTGGAACTCTTTGCAGCCAAAAAATGGCGGCTGCCATTGTTGTTTTTTCCTTTTTTTGGGGTGTTGGGTGTGCCTTTGTAAACTCAACCAACAAAAATAGGTGCCCCTTGTTTTTTCTCCATGGAAATCCGCTGGGCATCTGAGGGAAGCCAACAGACTGCCAAGCGCTTGGACAGGTGGTCGGGAGCCGACGGTGTCGGCCGATGTGTCATGTGGCTGTGGTTGTCAAAAACTAGCACCCAAAATGGAACCCGATCGGCAAATGGAAACATGGACTAAAAGCTGCGTTTTGTTTGGTGATGTTTTTGTTTGACCCATACCCATATCACGCTCCAGCTTGGTTTTTCGTTTTGGTTTCCATTTGACCCTTCGGGCCGATCGCTTGATTTTTTGTAAAGCGTCGGGGCTGCAGAAAGGAACCTGAGCCACGGCTGAGGTTTGGCTGCCTGGGCTGTGGCTGCGGCTGTGGGGTCCTTGTATTTCCCCATTGGTGGTTTTAAATATATCACCTCTTTGGCCCATGTGCGGTGAGCTTCCCTTCGGGGTGATGTGTTAAGGGGAAATATGGGGAACCCTGTGTGTCTCCAATACAGTTTTTTTTCAATCATGGAATCCAATCCCAGGGCTGGCCGCCAAAGAAGTTAGCAAGGCAGGTGTGGATCCGTCGAAATGTGTTCTAATGAGTCAAGAAAGGAGCACCAACTTCGGGCGCTGTCCAAGGCATGGGCAACAGGACCATGATGGGGGAACTCATGGCGACTACCATTTTTCAAGTGGCGTGTCCGCTTTCACGGTTGGAAGAGTGTCAATGAACAACCAGCACCCTCCAAGCCTCCAAGTGTGTTGATGTCCTGACCTCCACATGCTGCCCAACAAGCAGTCCTTGAGAAAGGTCAACATCTTGCAAGTTTTGGGCAAGTCTCACGGCGCGCAGAGGACCTTGCTCCTTCTCGAGTCATTCACCGCAGTCATTTGGCTCATATCTGAGTTTCGCATGCAAGAGGAACCAACTGAATTAGCCGAGTCAACTGCTTTGCGTGATCATCGGAATGCAATGAATCTAAGCCAAAGCTTGGTTCACACGGTGAGACTTGAAGAAATTGCACACTGTGCACCATGGTGCTGAGAAGGCAAGCGCTCGAGTCACGTGCTGGTCAAATCATTATTCTTTCGTCTTCCGGAACCTGGCGCCGTGAGAGCTGTGCTGAAGATCATAGACTACCGAACCCCAAAAAAGGCCTCCCATCAAAGAAGGTGCATTTAGAAATTCAATGGGCGCAGGCGTCGTAAGTATCGCTGAGCCGCATATGTGTTGCTCAGCTGGAAGCCCTCAGAGGCCACTAAGCTGTTGCTCTGAAAGCCTTGACACATGTGAGAAATCAGGGCATCTGTCGAACAAACTAGTTGAACTTCCTCTAGGTCTCAGTTTGACGCATGCATTCGACCATTCGGCGTTTTCCGTACCGCGGTATCGCTCTCCAAATTTGTTTTACGACAAGACCAACTATGGACTAACATATATAAACTCAGCTGCTAAGTGACGGCCTTGTTTCCTTTTTTTCTCCTAGCCTCGGAAGTGCAACAAATCAGCATCCAGAGATCAAATAAACATCCAACCGCCTTGGTGGCTCCCAGCCATCCGGTTCCTCAGCTTTTTACATCCTTTTGGTGCTTTTTCGTGGTGGTTTTCATCAAACCACTAAAACTTAAAAACTTTTTGCCGGGGATCTGAAAACGGGCAGCCCAGAACCTGTCGCCAGGCCAAGCAGTCGCCAAGGCAGGCTGAGTGAAACCGCCCAGCTTCAGCTTGTTGCCCCCATGTCTTCCCCCGAATTAGTTCCCGTTTCTACTTTTTTGCTTTGTGGGGTCTCTTTTTTTTCCACTAACCAGGCAATTATTATTATAATTATTTTTGCTGGGGTCCTAGTTCCAGCCAAGATGTATGGAAAGTCACAAGCCAGGCAGTGGAAAGGGAAGTGGATAGCGAACAAATCCGCGTCGCACCGCTTGACAATAGATTTCTGAAAGCCTCCAACTGGCGCCTTGCATGATTTGGTCCGCCAGGCGTCGGCGGAGTTGAGCTGGCCAGGCCCTGAGTCAAAGTTTGGCAACATGTTTGGGCCTGTCTTTGTTTGGGGGACTTCCGTTTTGGTTGGTTTGAAGGCAAGAGGAAGAGGAAGCACAAAGAGGAAGCACCAAGAGGAAACCAGCCATTTCCGGAGGTCTCACAAAAAAAGGACAAAACCCGTTGCCCTGTACTTGGCCATGGCCGACACACGCGCAAAAACCAAGCGGAAGGGTCCCTGGAAATCGACCTCTCCGGAGTTGCTCAAGGTCCCAAGCTCCGCATGGGAATCGGCCAGAAGGCGCTTGAAGCAGCCAGTGGCTAAAGGCCGGGATCGGATGACTTTTGGGTTCCCCAGCCAGGTGCCCTTTCTCAAAAAGCTTTTTGGGTTGGGAGGGTTCCCCTAAACCGCAAAAAGTTGGTACTATTCTAACCTCTCTGGAGGACCTAGATTTGGGTTTGCCAGGGTAAAAATCGCGAATCGCTATGGTCGCGACAAGTGCTTCACTAGCGACTGGCCAATGCCAGTCGCAAAATAAATTTGAGGTTGCACACAATGTGTGTTTCAAAAAAATATGGACCCCTCAAGGTATGGTGTCCTTTTGGTCTCCCTTCAAAATCATCCTATTTTGAGAAGCCCCCACTTGTTTGTCTCCAGCGCAATATCGTGAGCGTCGTTTCAATCGGTACCGCTTGCGGAAACCCAGGCGACTGACAGCTAACTCGTGCCTTCTAGGTCAGGCAATCGAATAGACGTGGCCGATCGAAGATAGACTTGTCAGATGCAATGGTTTCACTGAAGCAGCCCATTCAGCCCTTGCCCGAGTTGATCATAGTGCGGATCCCAACTGACGATTCGTTTGATTTCTTCTAAGCAGGTGTGTCTCAGAACTGGAGACCCCCACGTTAGTTGTCGTGGTAACAGGTTGTATTTCCGTCCAGCAAGGGGTTACTCCACCCAGCACGGGTACTCCACTAGCCGCGTGTGTTTCCCTTGTGAACTCTCCATGTGGTCAAAACAAGGCAAATCTCAAGACGCGGGTGTTGCTGGATTTAATGCAGTATCTGATGAACAAAGGTAGCCCACCTGAGCCAGATCCGTGAACTTTTCAACTGAAACGCATGCTTGCAATAGTTAGAAACTCACAATGGTTGGTTGTTGGGTTGTCATTCCCCCATTCGTTTTTCATGCCTAACCGTTTACCATAGCAAACACCGATTGAACTGTTCAAGCATCAACTAATTGAGTCAACGCTATTGCGCCCAACCAAACCACAATACCAGATGTTTGTCTCCGGCCTCCGGCCACCCATGCACGAATTCGATCTTACTCAAACATACTCAAATACTCAAACAAACTGGTTGTATCCGGCCTCCGGCCACCGACACGAATTCGATTCACTCAAACAAACATGAGCATGTCGAAGGTCTCGACACGCATTTTCCCGGCCTGGCCATGCGGAGGCCACTGGCCCGGGCTGTGCGCCTGCGTCTTTGTGGGCGGCCGCCTGCGGATGGTGGAGGAGCTGGGCTTCGCCTGCGCGCCCAGAGTTTAGCCGAGAAAAACTCGCGCGGTGCGGTTGGATCCCCACCCCCTCAAACATGGAATTGGGGGAGGGGGGTGACCCCTGGAGATCTCCATTGGTGGTTCCATTTTCCCTTTTGTGGGGAAGAGAATGGAATTTGTTGGGGAAGACTCAGCTTTCTCATTTGGAGGGTGCCTGGAATTTAGGGGGGAACCAACAGGAAAGCCACTCATTTTTGGGGGGTTCCCTCACAAAACTTGGTGGCTCCCAGCCATCCGGTTCAACTTAGCCTTTTAGATATTTTTAGTGTTTAGTGGTTGGATTTTTCCAATTCAGCCACTAAAAGTTGAACTTTTAGCGGGGGATCGGAGGACAGCCCAGTGTTTGTTGTTTTTTTTTAGCGCGGAAAGACAAAGACACTGGCTTGTCTTTCTTTGAGCATACCCCGATTGTTTTTGTTTGTTTCTTTCAATCGAGAACCAAACAGAAAAGCAAAGAGACACCCACCCAGCATCTTTTGGACGCAGTGATGTATTGGGTGGGGAAGGAGAAGGCCACAAAAACAAACAAGTCAGCGTGCGACATGCACAGGGAATGCGTCAGCTAGTCAAGTGTCATGGGGACCCAGGATGAGATTATGACCAAACCCCCAGTTGAGGAACAGGGAGGTGCTCTTACTTCTTCAATTGTTGGATCTTTATGGTGTTGTGAAGATCAAACAAAACTGGTGGACAATGGGAACCCAGGCTTAGTAATCCCCAATATTGATCAATTGCGGGCGTCCCAGATTGCAGGGTTACAGGTGGTCCTTCACTTTTGCGGGGGCTATTGGGTGTCAGGGGTCGTTTCAGGCGGACATCGAGGCAAAGACGCCCATGACGCGGAAGACGCTGATGAGGGCCAGGCCCTCATCGGGTCGAATGCCCTGGAGACTTTAGGGGTGGGTTGGCTTCCATGTTTTTTTTTTTTGTTTTTTTGTTTTTTTAAGTTTAGACTCATACGGCTGGGAGTCAAAACCAATGGGCTCGATCCCATTTTGGTTGGTAGGTGAATTCACCGCCCATTTTAGAACCTATTTTAGTGGGGATTGGGATGTTCACTGGGGGTACCGGGTTTTGACCCATGGCCATACCCAGGTACCATCAGCGCCTAAAAATGTAGAATTTGGCTGGGAGGATACTCGGAAACTAAAAGTCATGATAGGAATGTATGTATTTGATTAGCCCCCTGACATCAGGCTGGCCATGGCTGCCAGCATGTTTTTAGCATGGGTCCCACAGCAGTGTTCCCATGCGCGCCTCAGCGGTCTATCTGTGGTTTTTTGGGTGGGACATCGGGAGACTCAATACATGTCCAGAGAAACTTAAGCATTTGTCCCATGTCCTTTGCGCGAATCGCGCATGTTGACTGTGACTTAGGTGAGTGTTGTTGTTCCTTGCGGCGTTGTGTTTTTGAGATTGTTCAAATGGAAGCCGTGAAAAAAACAGCCAAGGTTCCCCCGTTTGGAGACACTCCGAATTCTCGGTTGGGCTCCAGATTTTCTCATTGCTTGTGTTTTGCGGTGCTTTCATGACCCACGCTTGGTGAGGTTTACTCGATGTCAAAGTGCATCGTTGCAGCCGCTGTGATGCAGCTGATAGAGGACAGACTGCATGGGAGAGTCCGGTTAAGGGTAGACATTGCAGCCCTCTTCCCCCCCCACAAAGGTTCTGCGGACCCTTCCAAGAGCCCTTTCACTCCTTTTCAACAGAATTCAGAATTCTACTAACCTTTCCTAGGGTGTGGTGCTGTTTGCTTGCTTGAACACTGACACCTTCCAGAACTGAGCGGTTGCCGGTATGATTGAAGCAGATGAATCAAATACAGAGCTCGTGCGGACGTGTCTCGGCAAATTTCAATTGGATGCCGAAATGAGTGATTGGCGCTCCAGTGCGTTCACCCTCCCGCAATCAAGATGGGTGTGTCTTGAAATAGGACTCCCCCCCAAAAAAAAACAGCCAAACAAAAAAATAAGAATGGTTTTCCACCTGGTTTCCCGTATAACTAAATGAAGCGATGAATAGATAGATAGTTGCACCAAGTGCAGCAGGGCCAAATCCATTGGCTCAGATGGTCAGTGGCTCAGAGTGTCGCCTTCGCAGGCAGGGCGCATCAGCTTGGATGATGAGCTCAGCAAGCACATCCCCGCCTTTGCGGACGTGAAGGCGAGGGGAATCTGGCCATCACAGGGCTCCTTTGGTGCATTTGCCAAGGGATGCTAGGACTTTAGCTTGCCAACTAAGGGTTTTCCGTATTAAACCACTAAAAGTTAGTCACTTTTAGCAGAGCAGATTTCGCAACCGAGGGTTCATTGCTGCGCTGGTTGGAGGGGAATTGTCCCTTCTCAGCATGGCTTCAAGGCAGACAAAAAGGAAGATCAGCTTCGTTTTTCCACCCCCTTAATATATATATATATATATATGTATATGTTTGTTTTTGTTTGATAAAAGTTTGTCTTTTTGGGGGGGTGACCCTCATTTCACACCAACTGTTTGTTCAGTTCCCCAAAACTAACTGTCTGTAGCCAGGTTTCCTCATTTTTGTGTAGAGCAATGTTGAGTCTGCTTTAATAGTCCACCATCTTAAACAGTGCCAACCTTTAGAGGGAATGGGGGCTGCCAATTATATTTAGTATTGCTACTACTTACTCTCACATGAGCAGAGATTTTTGTTGGAGGGCCCGGAGGCGCGTAGGCTGGAATAGTGTGCCTGCGCAGTCCGCGCAGGCCGCGTAGGCTTTTTGCGTAGGAACTGCTTCCGCGTAAGCTGAAACCTGTTCACATGCAGCTCGCGTAGGCTCGAGTAGGCTTCCGCGGAGTTTCCCTTTTCATGTACCCAAAAAATTATCTGCTCACATGTCCAGATCTCAGATGAAACTCCCCTTTAAAAATGATTGCCAAAGCTTTGATCTGATAATTTTATACCCACCCGAAAAAGCTTGGGCATTAAAGCGATCCTCAAACCAGTCAGAGTAGGGTCAGGGGCTCTGCTGGGGTTCCAATTTGCGTGACTGTTTGGCCTCGGCTTGTGAATGTGTACAAAACATGATGGTTTGGGGACCACGTTGAAAAGAGGCAACTCTAGATGTAAGGCCTTTCGCAAGGAAGGGCTTAGGATAAACCGCCCTTCAAAAGTAGAAGGCAAAGGCTTTATTCTTTGAATGTCACACCCACTCAGAAAAAAATATATAAAAAAATACTTGACATTGACGCGACCCTCGAAACAGTCAGATTAATGCAGAGGCAGGGGCTTTTGTGGGATACCCCTTCGTGTGACTAGTTGGCATTTTTGTTAATATGATGTCTATGCTGTAGTGGAAAAATGTCTTGGAATTCAATCACAGGACATTCTCAATCTAAGTGTGGCCTGGAGATCAATAACCCTTTAAACGTAACGGGCTGCGGCTTTGATCTGGTATCGTTTCCTTTTGTTTGCCAGGATTCGTGCCCGGCTGCTGTGTGTTGCTCTCTCGTTGTTTGGCAACTTACTTTCTATTGTGGTGACCCTCCAAACAGCCACAGGATTCTGAATTAGAGAAACTACTTTCCGCACTACCCGGCCGAGGATTTAAAGCTGGTCCGACATTAGACTCAATCGCATTGCTTCCCCCTTTCATAGTGGGCAAGCCGATTTTGGATTGCCCAGCACCGTGGCTTGGTGCACGGGCCCTACCGTCCTCCCGGAAATGGAGCGTCATTTGCATGGTGTGAGAATACCGCCCTGAAGATTTACAAGCCCCAAATTGGTGTCGCCTCAGTTCTTCTAGTGCCTTTGGGTTCCGTGTTTTGGCATTTTCAGGGGGGTATTCGAATCAACGCGCAGCAATCCGGTCAGTTGCGCTGACATGAACTGAGTGGAAATATGTTCAAGTTCTGGGATGCCCTAGGTAGGGTGTGGGTTATTTGAATTGATCCAGTGTTCAACAATTAAGGTACTCGTATCTGTTTGTCGGTTTTGGGGTGCCCTTCTCCTGCCAAAAGCTGGCTAGATGTTGGCTCATGGGTTCGTGGAAAGCTGTTGGTTCCGTCCCACAGCGGGTTGCCCGGCTGCACCCATGAAGCTTCCGTTTGGAGAACCCAGATCCCTTAAGAGACTATATATAGGATCATACTATCCCTTTCTGAAGGCCCTAAGAGCTTCCATGGAACGGGTAAATCCGAAGGGAGAGAGAGAGAGAGAGAGAAAAAAAAAAAAAGAGCAGAGAGGCAGAAAGGCAGAGAGGCAGAGAGAGGCAGAGAGAGGCAGAGAGAGGCAGAGAGAGGCAGAGAGAGGCAGAGAGAGGCAGAGAGAGGCAGAGAGAGGCAGAGAGAGGCAGAGAGAGGCAGAGAGAGGCAGAGAGAGGCAGAGAGAGGCAGAGAGAGGCAGAGAGAGGCAGAGAGAGGCAGAGAGAGGCAGAGAGAGGCAGAGAGAGGCAGAGAGAGGCAGAGAGAGGCAGAGAGAGAGGCAGAGAGAGGCAGAGAGAGGCAGAGAGAGGCAGAGAGAGGCAGAGAGAGGCAGAGAGAGGCAGAGAGAGGCAGAGAGAGGCAGAGAGAGGGAGAGAGAGGCAGAGAGAGGGAGAGAGGCAGAGAGAGGCAGAGAGAGGCAGAGAGAGGCAGAGAGAGGCAGAGAGAGGCAGAGAGAGGCAGAGAGAGGCAGAGAGAGGGAGAGAGAGGCAGAGAGAGGGAGAGAGAGGCAGAGAGAGGCAGAGAGAGGGAGAGAGAGGCAGAGAGAGTCAGAGAGGGAGAGAGGCAGAGAGAGGCAGAGAGAGGCAGAGAGAGGCGCAGAGAGAGGCAGAGAGAGGCAGAGAGAGGCAGAGAGAGGCAGAGGGAGAGAGAGCGAGAGGGAGTGAGCTCAAGCAGAGGACAGGGTGCATTCTTGTCTTGTTCCCGCGCTCACAGTATCGCTGCGTTTAAGGTTTATACGCGTGCACTAATATAGGAGGCTCAACACATTGGCACAAAAAGAAACGAGGTGGGTCCAGGTGTCAGGAAATGGTATCCAGGAAGAGACCTCTAATTTAAGACCGTGAGACACTGCTTTTGTTGACCCAAGATGAAGAGCTAGCAATTACGCACATCCTGCTTATTTGGGTTCGAAAGTCCCCCATCCATATGATCAACCCCCAAAAATGGTTGAGAAGTTGGAGTTGGAGACGTGGCATCCTCATGATCCACATCGCCAGGTTGTCATGGAGGGGCCGGATGGACTGCTACGGCCTCTGGCTTTCGGGCTTCGCGTTGCTGAAGCCCCACTGATTTCTCACCCCTGCGCTTGGTTTCGTGAATGCGCCGGAAACCACCGGCTTGACAGGGGGATCTGGAGGAGGTAAGTTTTGCACTTGCCCGAATGTACCTCTTATTCGGGAGCCTGCTGAAGGACTTCGGGGGTTCAGTCCCTAAACTCACGGAAAGGTCTGGACTCTTGCTGCTTCAATCAGCCGGGCAGCGGTCCTTGGGATACGTTTTGAAGACTTCCTAGGCTGTTTTTAAGGGACGAGCAAACAAGCAGGGGATGACCTGGTGCAGCACTGATCATGCCAACAATGGGGAACTCATATATGGAGAAAACCTCGTCTCACATTTGGCCCAGTCGCAGGACGGGATAGCCTGGCAGATGTTTGTTTACTTCTGTTGGACGGGCAATCCCAGCCTATCCCTGTCCAAGGCCCGACTTCAACAGGCGCGGACTTGAAGTTGTTCTTTTTCCAATCATGGAATCCAGGAGGGTTGTGTGACAACTACTCTACCTTTTGGGGAAGTCACAGTCCATTTTCATGATTGAAAATAGGGTACCCGCGTACCCTGATTACCTATATGTTTGGGATATCGAGGGCCCACCCGAATGTCCTCGAAAAGTCAAGGATTACACGCAGTCAGGGTGCAAAGGCTGCTAGTGTCATGTACATGCAGGGCACTAGTCGCCCGCTCCAAAGCGACGCAGGAACTACACCTGTTCTTGGTGGATCCCAGCCATCCCCTTAGCCTTTTAGCTTTTCAGTGTTTAATGGGGATGTCCATTTGACCCACTAAAAGTTATACTTTTCGCGTGGGATCTGAGAACAGCCCAGTGTTTTTCCCCCGGGGACAGATTCGCGATGCGGTCAGCGTCTGCGGGTTTACGCCAGACTGGTGCCCAGTCGTCGCCCCATCCGTATTCGTCACCTGCCCGGAGCCCCGGACAGATTTGCCATTGTTGTTGGGAAACATTTTGCATTTTTGCTTATTGTGGTTTAGTGATTGAAATCCCCACTTCGCTGCCAAAAATACGGTCTATTTTTGCTCCCCTTCCAACGTCAACCAAGTTGCGGGGTTCGACGATTTTACCGCCTCCCCGAATTGGTGAAAAACCGGATCCCTTGACGTCCCTTGAGTAGGTCGAGAACCGGATCCCTGGTTGGATAAATCCCGCTCAGGAGAATTACGAGCTGGGGTCATGAACCGCGTGCCAACTGGGGTCATGCAAGTAGCCGAGGTTTTTGCTGAACTGGACTAAGTGTGTGATGGTGTGTGTGTGTGTGTGTGCAGTCATGCACATACATGTGTATATTATCACATGCACATATATATATATATATGCACATGCAGGATACAGATACAGCATGCACATACAGTTTTGCCTTCGCGGCACGCATGGCCAGCAGCCACCCCATGCCCCGAAGAGGGCGACAGTATGCCAATGGAGCGTTAGGTTTATTTAATAATATAGAAACAACGCTCAATCTCGATGAAGAGCCAGTAAAATTAGCCTTCATGATGGTTTAATCCGTCATCGAACTGTTTATGCAATGTGTTTTGTTGCCATCAGCCATGGCAGAAGTACTAGTCGCAACATCTTTACATTCGTCATCCTTCGCAACTTGTTCGGAATCATGTCGATCTTCATTCACATCATCCACAAAAGCAATGGCCACAACTGTGCTTTTCGTTTTCATGTGTCCAAATTCCTCTTGGAGCTCCTCAGTGTTGACGGACCAGATGTGTTGACGCAACGAATTTCATCGGCACTTCGTCCACTGTCATAATCCCTTGCCGTTGGGACATCCGCATCACGGAACAATGTCAAAGTAGATGCCACAGAGGTCTTGCGGTCGATGTTGTTCATCGGCAGGACCTTTGGACAATAGAAACTCCACTGCTCTTGGCAAGTGTTTGTTTAGTCTGTTGTTTGGTTCTGGTCATGTTTAGTTGGGGGCTGCAGAACGTTATACGATTGGGTTCGGTATTGGTTTTCAATTTGAGGAATGACTTTCTTTGAGATTTGATCACCATGCTAGAGCAAAAGTAGTTGTCATTGACATGGTTCGATTTCATCATCATTATGCTAAACAGGTCCAGAAGTTACAAGTAGAACAAGGAAAGCTGCCGGTGTTCAATAAAGTAGTCCACGACGGCAGCGAACTAATGAAAGTGGGACTGGTAGTATACATAGTCGGTTAATGCAAGCTTTATTCCGTTTTGTCGTACAAGATCTGATGTTGTCATTTCATTGTACTATTAAAGTGGAAGGAATAGAGGTTTGTATACTGTATGTGCTTGACAGTTATTTATCTGCATTGCTGTGCTTACTCAGGTCACCTAGCTAGGCCCCCTTGTCAGATGAATGGCCCGTGCCTGTGGAAGAAGCCTGGGCCAGACTTCTAGGTCCCAAGTGAGCGTGAGGTGTTCTCCACATGTTAGTTTGCCTTTGACCAACTTTCAGGACCAACTTTTAGAGGGTACCTTTGGGGATGTCACAGACTTAGAGGACCCAGTACAAGGGGATGTTCAATTCAATATGCTTGGACAATGGTACTGTTATTGTCGGTACGCCTAAACTTCTGACATATCACCGTGGCAACATAACCTGCCACCCCTCGCCGGTGAAGGGCTCGATAAGCGTTAGGGCAAGAGAGGGCCAACTGAGCCACAATCAAAACCCGGGTAGATGAAGGTTAGAAAGGAAAACAACCCAACCATAAATGGGTTTTTATTATGCCTGCTATGAGGCCCCACCAACCTACCAACCTGCGAACTTACCAGCCTACCGACCAACCAGCCAACCAGCCAGCCAACCAACCAACCAACAAACCAACCAAGCAGAGGTCAACTCAGGCCGGACCCCCGCACGATTCAGGTCTTTGGGGCGGTTTTTGTTTTTTTTTGTTTCCCCGCATAACTGAAAGCTATGGGGTTTTAACTTCTTAGTTGAGAAGGGAAGTGACTTGCGACATTGACGGCTGGGTATGCCTATGTAATGTGTTTTTGTTTTTGTGTGTGTGTGTGTGTTTGTTTTTCCAACCAACCCACCAACCAACCAACCAACCAACCAACCAACCAACCAACCAACCAACCAACCAACCAACCAACCAACCAACCAACCCACTCACCAACCAACCAACCCACCAACCACCCACCACCCACCCACCCACCCACCCACCAACCAACCAACCAACCAACCAACCCACCCACCCACCAACCAACCAACCAACCAACCCACCCACCAACCAACCAACCAACCAACCAACCAGGTCTTTGGAAAGTTGTTTTTTTCCTTTTTCTTCTGAGGCTGACGCACACCTCCGGCATCTCTTGTGGCTTGGCACCCGAGCTCGACGGCCCCAAGCAGAGGACTCTTCGACTCTTCGCGCGGGCCGGGTGGGATGGGGGCGGGGGATGTTTGGTGCATGGGGAGACGTGGGGACTTCCCCAGAATTCGCTCCCCTTTTTTGTTGTTGTTTTGTTTGGGGTCCCTTTGTTTTCCACTAACCAGGCAAAAAAGATGATTTCTTGCAGGGGTCATAATTCCAGCATAGGGGTGGGGTGGCGTGGGGTGGGGTGGCGTGGAGTGGGGGGGGTGACGGGGTGGGGGCATCAGTGCATGTGTTTAAGTGATTCCGCAGTGAGGCGTTTTTTTTGGCGCATCCTTGTAAGGACTTGCGACCAGCGTGTGTTCATGTGTTTCAATACTCATTGCTATGCTGTCCCGACCGGCAACGCGAGTTTCGTCTCCCAGATGGGAAGGGGGATGTCCCTTTGAGTGTCCCAACCCATGCAACACCGTCTTTGGGCCCTTGGCCGCGGGCCACCCTTCACCGGCCTGGAGCTGGTTTTGCCTTGCGTGGGAACTTACGTGCCGGCGCCTCCCGTGCACCACCTCTTTGCCCCGCCGCTCTTGGCCACCAGCCAGCCACCCCACCAAAGAACCGGAAACAACAGCGTCGCAAGAGAGAAGTGGCTGGTCAAAATGACCTACCCAAAATGGGTCACCCAGGCAAATGGAACCAAGGACTAAAAAACCTGCGGTCCAATTCCTGGTGGTGACTAATTTGGACCCATACCGGAACTGGACAAGTGGAGTTCTGGTCGCGTTTTTGCCGTATCTGCGGGTTGGGCCTCAGTTGACTCACTAAGAGCCACCCGGCAAGACAGTTACAGACACTCGGGATTAGCATCGTCGGCCATGCAAAGGCTGCTCAAAGCGCTTTATCACGTGGGAGCATCCAAAAGTTTGGATTAGTTTGCCCCAAGTGGCTCGCGCAGGTGAAACAATGTTCGTTCTTACCCCATTTTAAACGGCCACGCCAGCCAACGATGTCCGCCACGTTTTTTTTCGGGCAACCCCAGGAGCCAACCACACATCACCAGGCGTATCATGTAAGGGTCCCTGTTACATCATGCCTTTGGGCAACTGCAACTTCATTCTTTCATTGGTCCATCTACTAGTTTGCACACCTAGACGGCATGTCCAGGACGGCGCGTGAACGCGCATGGGCACCAGTCTCAGACTGCAAGCGCCAAGTGAAGGGGTGGGCGTCTCGCAATGCGCAAGGCCGCATTCCCTTTTTCTGGGATCTCTTTTGAAACTACTGTGGATGGACAAAATCCATTCGGCACCAGTTTGAAACCATGGTTAAAAGAGTTAAAAGCATTGTTTGTTGGTATTTAAAGGGGGACCATCATTCCAGGGATTGTTTGGTGGTGCGAAATGGATTTCGTCCATCCACTGTATGTTTTGCAGCTATCCCGGAGGGTCCAAGTACCTTCTAAGGAGGCACTTGGACCCCTTTTTACTCCCAGAAGCCATCCTCAGGAGCTACTTGGACCCTCTGGGTATCTTACATTTTTCAAGTTCACGGTTCGCTGAAAGGGGGCGGGCAAAAGCTGAGGTAGTTTTGGGAATATAGAAGAACCTTCTAAAAGTGTTGCCGTAGTTTCGCAAAAGGGGGAGGGTCGAAAGGCAAACACTGATAAGCAACCCCAGTCAAGTGGTTGCAACCCGTTTTGGTTTCCCCTTAAAGCCAGGCTGGATGTTCCCCTTTTTGGGGCAGAATGGTGAGACAAGAGGGGTTGACAATTCAGTGGCCATGTTGACCATTTTTGGGTGCGTCACCTCTGAACGGTCGGGCAACATGTCACACCCAGTACTTCCAGTTATCAATATAGTAGGCAACCAGGGTAAATCATGATGTAACACCTGGCAAGAGACTCGGGTTCCCTATAGTGGCTTGCCTAGAACCCAAACAATTGCGGTGTTCCTTGCGGTTCCCTGTTTTACAGACCTGAACAGGTGGCTGTTATGTTTGCTAGGTCGTCCAGTAGTGCCCTTCTCTCCCCTTTTTGGGCTGGGAGGGTTCCCCGAAAAATCGACTACAGAAAAAAAAAAATGGTACTCTTTTTCTAAGCTCCAAAGCTGGAGGACCTAGCTGTGGTTTCCATTTAAGCTGACCTTAGGGTACCAAAATTGCCGGAAGCCTGCCGGCAGGCTGGGATCTACACAGCCTTGGTAGATCGCCAGGTCCCAAGTGAGCGCCAGGGACTAACCATCCGATGGGTGCTCGAGCAATTTTAACGACCGGGGGCGTGACAAATTGGGCTCACTCTGTGGCTGTGGTGGTCAAAACCGTTTTGGGATCCCATTTTGGTTGGTAGGAGTCACCACCCATGTTAGAACCTATTTTAGTGGGGATTGGGATGTTTGCTTGGGGTACGGGATTTTGACCCATGGCCATCTAGCTCCTTTACTCGGGGATCCAATTCTTGATTCAGGTTTGGACGTTGGACTTGTTGCATGGTTTTCCCACAACCAAGTCGGGTCGCGAGCAAGATGTTCAGTCTATTGTCCATTTCAGGACTCGCAAATCTCACAGAAAAACCAGTTGAGACTAATTGTCCCATCTCCATTTCAAGAAACCATCAATCTTTGACTGAGACTCATGTGCCGGAGATGCACAGGCCATGTGTAATCGGAGCTGGGGTTTTGGACGCCATGAGACTTGGTGAAGCATGGCGAAGCGTATCGCGTGCCTTTGTTTGAAGTGTCGCCTTGTTGGGTTCTAATTGATTTAAACTTTGTTTTACATCCAAGAAGATATGCTAGTTGTTTAACAAACACGTAATGATTGATGAACATGAAACTAACATGGTTGAGGAATGGTTAGCTTTTCGTGTTTCTTGGGTTGCCTTTTTTTTTTCTGGGGATGGTTTACGGGGAAGCGACCGCATTTTGGGGACCCGGTAGGTGTGGACCGTGGCGATGCGAAGGACCTGGCGGATTGGGCGCCCCTGGCGAGTCGCTTTGGGCGAGTCCTTTCGTTTATCCCTGGAGTCTCCCTAAGGACCCGATTTTTAAAAATGGGTCCATGGACAACCATTCTTTTGGGTAGTGACCAACCATTTTTTAGTCTCTGTGTAGGGTTCATTTCCCAACTTTTCGAAGCTGAATTTGATCACCGTAGGCTTCCGACCTGTTCCAACCTGGAGTCTCCCTAAGGACCCGAAATTAAAATGGGGCAATGACCCCGTGAGTTTTGGTATTGACCAACCATTTTTTTAAGGGTCATGGAGACTCCAGGTGTCCTTTCTTAGGGGACTCACCCCCTCCCCAAATGGAGTTTGTTCGGCCAATGTCCTCTCACTGTTCGGGCCCGTCGGGCCCGTCAGGCCCGTCGGGCCCGTCAGGCCCGTTGGGCCCATCGGGCCCGTCGAGCCCGTCGGGCCCGGGAAGCTTGTCGGGACCGTCAAGGCCGACGAAAGAGGAGGCTATTAACTTGACGCAGTCATTGACACGAGGCTGCCGTTTATTTTTTTCCTCGAGCTCACGCCCACAAACGCTCTCATCCCAGAAGCCAATGCCCTCCAAATCGCACCAGCACGGCCGCTCGGAGCCCACATCCCACCAGCACGGCCCCGTTGAAAGCTCCCCGCACCCATCGCACCAGAGATGCTTTTGGGAAAACAGGTGCCGGGAGCTCTGGTTATGCTAGGCACATGGTTCGAACTTGATAGAAGCCAATACTGTTGCGCGCGCGTGTGTCTGCTCCACTTACATGCCCTGTTGGCCTACTCATCTTTCTATCTAGCCATCTGCCTGCCTATTCATCCACCGAGGTCTTTGTGCATCTATCCATCTACCTGTCCATTCTTTTGTTTGTCCATCCGTTTGTCCATCAACGCATCTGCGCATTTCCCAACGTATTTGTTTCTAGTTCCACAGGGCCTCTGGTCTTTTCGCGGCGTTTCAGCTGTTTTTCGCTGTTTCGGTGTCAGGTCCAGTTTTGGATTTTGCGATTGCTGCTTCTGCGATGCCTGACCGTATCTCCAATTGACTTTCGTGCACTGTGTGATGATCAGAACGTTCTGTGGTCTTCGTGGGTCTCTTGTGTCTCGCGTTCTCGCCAGGCGCTGCCTTCGCTTTTGGCGGCTGCTGCGTATGTATTGTCTCCACGTGTACCGTCAAGTAGATGCCCGCCAACTTTATCATATCACGATGTTTTGAGGTGAGGCTGAGAGCATCAAGTAGATGCCCGCCAACCAGCTTGCGAAGATGTGCAGCTGCAAAGAAATTTGGTGGTGTGATCTGATTTGCTGTTTTCTCTGAAAAACATTAGTTTGGAGGAATTCTAAAACCACAGTTGTTCATTGAGAAAAGCTGAAATCATTGGCAGGCGCATTGAAACCAAGAAGGGTGAAGATTGAAAATCACCACGCGCCTCATGGCGTAATGACCTATTTGTTTGAATCTGTCTATGTATGCATCGGTCTACCTATCTACCTGTCCATCTATCTGTCCATCTACCTACCGATCTTTCTTTCTGTCTACCTTTCTCTTCTTCAGTTTCGTCTACCTGTCTCTGTCCATCTACCTACTTATCCATCTACCACCAATCCAAGATATGTTAATCGGATCCATCTATGCACCTATCTATCTATATTTACCTATCTATCTATCTGTCTGTCTGTCTATCTATCTATCTATCTATCTACTATCTCTCCTACCTTTGTAAATTTCTATCAACATGTCACAATGCCTACCAACATGACACAATATCTATCACTATCGATCCATTTGTCTGTCGTTCTATCGTTAGATATCGTTAGCCAATGATCTGTCTTTTCGCTTAAGGCCTCCCAGCGCGTGGAGCCCGTCATGCCCGTCGAGCCCGTTGTCCCGATAGGTTGAGCCCGTCACACGCGCGAGGCCCGTCAAGCCCCTGAAGCTGTCGGGCCCGTCAGGCCCATCAAACCCGTCAGGCCCATCAGGCCCGTCTGGCCCGTCTGGCCCGTCGGGCCCGTGAACGGTGAGCGGCCGCTTCTCGTTTGTTCTTTGGCTTCCCCTCAAAACCACAGAAGAAGAAGATACTCTCAACAAAAGCTCTTAAAAACGACGCCCCTTTTTTGGTTTTCCTTTACTCCCTCTTTCAGTTGGTCTTCAGACCATATGGCGAAGAAAAAGGCGTTGGACTGCAAATGTTTGAGTCTCCCGGCCAAAACGGGCATCCTTCAAGGTCACTGGCGACCCGGGATATGTTTTTGGTCGATGGGGTGCTTCGAGTCAGAAAATGCTTGCTGGTGCTCAGGGAATGAGAAATGGAATGATCCCTATAAATTTATCAACCATCCAACTGGTGGTTTCTTTTTTCGGGGACCAAAGCAACTGGGTTCATTCAAGCAAGAATATTGTTCGGGGCCACCTCGAGTCCTCAGAGCCCCCAGAGCCCCAGCAATTGGTGCCCTTCTCTCGCGCTTCTTTTTTGGTTGGGAGGGTTACCCTACTAAAATCGACAAAACCGAAGGAAAACAAAAAGGAATCGGGCGCCAACTTATTCTGTCCTCCAAAACTGGAGCACCTAGCCATGGCTTATTGTTTTCAAGCTCCCCAGAACCTGAATCCCTAGGCAATAGGCCACGACGCCGTCAAAGCACATGCTTGGTTGGGGTTGCGGGTTGTCATGGACCGCAAGGAATCGTAGGCAAGCATCATGAAAGTTCTTTGTATAAAAAAAAAAAAACATGACCATCGCTAACAGGGTTGTGGGATTAAGCGGTTTATCCCCACCTCTGTATGAAGGGAGTCTCCTCTTTACATGCCCTTTGTTCTTGTATCACAGGTCATTTTTCATCACTAAGGTAAAGAGTGTGGACATTGGCTACGCCAGCACCAGTTTGTGCAAAGTTTCGCTTGCACTCCTGTTGCTTGGAATGGATGAACCTGAATTGAATACGGGGAATCATTACCGACTCAGGTAAAGGATGCTGTGCATACACAATATTGCCGCAAATCTTCATTGGCTGCGGTACTTGGTTCGGACAAGTTATAACCCACTTGTAAGTCCCCCGAAGTGGGGTTCACCTTGTCATACGGGCGTTATACCCCAAATGGCAAACCACATACTTGGCGATGTCGAACATCCAAGTGGACGGACGAGTGTTTCGGAACGTGCGAGCCTTTTTTTTCCGCTGCGGTGGAGCGGCACCCCCTCCGGGAAGGCGCCGGCTCTGTGGTCTTTGGGTTATCAAAGACATAAACCCTCGAGGGTTTAGGAGCTCTTTGGAGCGGATCCACAGAGAATTTTTTTCCAGCTAGCGCCAATTTGTGCATCAGTCAAGGGGGTCATGTTTCAAGTGTGCAATCCGAGCATGTAATACAAGCACCCATTGAAGGGTCACGTTTCCCGTACCTGAGGTCTTCTCCGGTCCTATTTAATTTGAGGTAGGACCAAATATGGGGTTCTAGTAGGGCCCTAAGCCCTAAATCCTAGGGTGCACAAACCTGGCTCGCGACGCCGAATTGGAGGTGGCGGACCTGGCAAAGTTGCCCTTGCAAAGCCACCCAGGCGCGATGCTCAACGGCTTGGGTATCAAAGTAATCTTGCTGATGCGATAAGTAGGGAATGAGCGAGTCCGGGTGTTGAGAATGAACCGGAGGCGGATTCCCTTAAAGGAAACCATAGGGGATGGTTTATAGGGGTCATTCCCTCATTCCCTGCTGAGAACTAGCAGGTCGTTTCAGCGGCGTTTTTTGGCGCGCGGCGGCGAATTTAGTAGAGGGACATTATAATGGAAAGTGTGCGAGGAAGCTTGAATGTCAAATCAAGTTTAAGCGAATAATAAACAACGCTCATTTGGAACCCATGGCTCTCTCGCATGGTCATCGGATTGGCCTCAAGATGTCAACAATTTGTCTACCATTTGGGTGTGTTTTGTTGAGGGTATTCCTTTTGAGGGTGGGTTGAAAGGGGAAAACACAGGACAACTGTCATATTTGGGGTCACCCTAGTTTGACACCCACCATGACATGAGTTTGTCTTTCTTTGAGGGAACCCACGAACGGGTGGTTGCCGTGGGTACCCCCCTCCCAAACAAAGCGGCACCCTCAACCAAAAGACACACCCACATAATTCTGGGTGTGTGTGAATTTAAGCATACCCTTTGCTCGATGATAAAGTCTCTGCGTCTCGAAAGTGTCTTTGGTTTTGCGTTGGCCCGCGTTTTTTGGGGGGGTCAAAGACAGGTCCATGATTTGGAGCCAGAGCCGTGTGGGTATGTCCTGGGCACCTTTGCAGCTGAAAAGAGATGCCGCATTAGGGAAGACCTGCAGCTGACCCCTTTGAGAGCGCCCGTTTTCTTTCAAGAGTTCGAAAGAAGGGGCAACCATTCTGAGCCTCGAAAGCTCTTGAACATGTCTTGATGCTGACTATTGACCAGAGTCGGAAGATGCGATGTTGGGTGTCTGTAGCCGGGCCAAACTTCTGAGGCACTGTTTCATTGATTCATGTTCCCATGTTGCGGTAGAATGGAGGATTGGCCATGAGTACACAAGAGGCAACCTGTTTGCCGGCTTGGGCAAACTGGGCTTTCGCAAGGCATCCGAGGCCAAACGGGTGATTTTTTTGTTTTTCCCTCCAAAAAGGGAGCCCATTTGGCTGTGGCTCAAAAATAGGTAGTTAAAATGGAACCTTTGTAAATGGACACATGGACTAAAACCTGTGGTCCCCTTGTGGTTTAATTTTGACCCACACCCATTTTGAAGTGGGAACCATGGGCAATTCCAGGGGAACTATGAAAATCCTCCGCATGCAAACCGTTACAAGAAGGAAGCGCAGCGATTCGATTGCGATTCGCCGGCCGGCGGCGCCTCGAGGCACTTCTTATGCCTATGGGTACAGCTGGGATCTTACAAATCTGAAAGCACGCTGGTAAACCCGGCTGAGAGCTGTCTTGGTTTCTTGCGCCTGCTTTCATCGATGTGAACTGTTTCAAGTCTCTCTTTGAACGGGAAACTGCGTTGCGTTGCACTTGCCGGAGGCGCTCCACTTTGAAGTGACTGCAACCCTTTTCCGTGGTTTCGAAGGGAACCCGATCAGATTCCAACCATTTCTACTGTGTGTGAAGGATCCCCAACATACTCCGCCTCAAGGACATGTATTCGGGTGGAATAAGGCAAAAACCCTTTAAAACGAGGGCTGCGACAAGGTGCAAACCCCTGACACACGAAGGCGACTCTTCAAAACGAAGCCTCCAGAGATATTCCATGGTTGCACCTTAATTTTGGAGATAGCTCATGTCCACTTAAGTTTAATAATCGGGTCCGATTTGTTTTTTTGTTAATGGGCCAGCCAGATCCTTCTTCACTCAGTCTCATGTCTTGCTTTCCTGGACTTTATTTTCTTGGGGAACACCACTTTGGTGTTTAATTACAAGCAAGCTCAGACTTTTTGTTGGCCCGCCTACTCAGGAAGTGATCAATACTAAACCCAGATGAAGCAGGGGCCAATTCTGAAGTTACTTGACGAAACATACACGGCCGACCCCGCAACGACAATGAATGAGCCACCCCAAAAACTGACACGGATCAAATTTCCCAACTGCCCGCAGGCCAAAATTTCAAGGAGATATAGGAAGCAAGTCCTCAAGGATCAGGTCTGCAGAAAAAGGAGAGCTTTGAAACTCGCGATTTTCCTTTGAACTAGCTCCCGTGCGGGGGGGGGGCTGTTCTGAACGTTGCCCTGCAAAAATGAAAACATTGCTTTCGGGCTTATCTTCCTTCATGGGGTCCCTGCCATGAGTCCGCAAAGTGCTTAAAAGCAGTAAAACTGCACATTGAGTGGGGGTGGGTAAACATTGGGAACCCATGACTGGATCCTATGATTGACTGGGGGTTGGTATACCCTGGGACACCTAATTTAAAGGTTTTTCGTGGAATTCGACCAACTTCAAATTAGGATGTGTTTTGGAGCATTTGAGTAGCATTTGAGCAGATTCGACCAACATCTTCAAATTAGGACGTGTTTTGGAGTATTTGAGTAGCATTTGAGTAGCATTTGATCAGCATTTGAGCAGATTCGACCAAAACCTTCAAATTAGGATGTGTTTTGGAGTATTTGAGCAGCATTTGAGGAGCATTTGAGTAGCATTTGAGTAGCATTTGAGCAGCATTTGAGCAGATTCGACGAAAATCTTCAAATTAGGATGTGTTTTGGAGTATTTGAGTAGCATTTGGGTCATCATGCCAATTGTCCATTGGCTCAGATGATAAACTGCTGACCTTGAACATGAAGTGGCAGCATCAAGGTTCATGTGCCCAGAGAAAAATGTAGCAAATCTAGCTTTTTAGTCACTATTTGAGCAATGTCCATTTATGTCGCAAAAAGAGTTTAAATAGCGCTTTTTAGGTACCATTTGAGCAAAGAGCACATTACTTTTGGGGGACCTCTTTTGGGCGCTCATGCAGGTGACCCCATGATTCCTTCCTAGGGCATTTCGTTGCTGCGCGTGGGGGTCGCGCTTCTTGTTGCCCACCAAGCATGTGCCTTTGCATCGACGCCAATCTCACAAAGCATTTGAGGGCATGCAAGTCCTGGTCTGGGGAACATGGTGTCAAGAATCTAGGGAAAGACGACAGCGCTCAGCATCATATTAAGAAAAACACAAATGCGCAACAGAACTGGCAGGCGTGGGGCAACCGGACAGTGAGCATGAACAGATCCGCTAGTAATACCACTTGGGTGAGTGTGGAACCGTGCAAGATCGCCATGCGACCATGCCAAAGTGTAAAACATATGCAGATTCAACAGGGTAGCAAGTGGCGACGATAGCAACAACAAGTGCCAGGAGAGGAACTATAAGTACCACAAGTAGTACAACAAGTACTCTAAGAAGTACTGCAAGCACTACAAGCAGTACTACGAGTACTACAAGCGAGTGCAGACAAGACCACAACCCCAAAAACATATTAATCCGGAGCTTTGTCCCAGAAAGGAAAAATCACTTGGGGACCCGCTTAAGCGGGGGGGGGGTTCTCAATTTGTTTGAGAAACCATTGTAGTTGTGCTGTCGAGCACTTGCGCTGTTTGGTCAATGAGGCTATGACATCTTGGGGCACTTGGTGGAGCTCACATCAGGCGAGATGTCCGTTTGTGTATCCGAGGCTTGCAGCGGTGGTCTCAGTTGTGGCACCAAATATGTTCCTTTTTTTTAGTGGCTGCCCCACTAAACATGGTCTTCCCAAAAAAGGGTTGCCTTTTTTTCCAGGTTCACTGAACAACAGGTTCACTTTTTTTCCAGGTTCACTGAACAACTGTGTGGTTGGTGTTGCCCCCCCCCCCCCCCCCACCGGTTTTGTTGGAGGAGGCTTCCCTTTAAAACCCAATTGAAAGCAAGGGTTGTTCTCTGGAGTTCTTGCGCAGTTGGGAGATGCAAGCTTTTCCCAAAATCAAGTTGGCTCCCTTGCGGTAGGTCTTCAGAATGCAAAGTGAGAGACGGCATGAGTAACTAGTTGTCTTTGGATACCCCTGCTTCGGCTGAAGCAAGCCCACTTGATCTTTTGGACCTTCCTTGCCCCTGTCGCAGGGAAGAAGCTGGGCCGCTATCTTCAAGATCACGTCTTCAAGCCCTTGGGCATGCGCGAGGGCCTCAGCATGGCCTTTGGTGCATGTCCCCTTCGCCTCTGAAGGGGATGGAGTTCCCTTGAGATGTTCAACTTCAGGGCTGCCAGTGTTTTCTCTCCCAGCACTGGAATGGAGGGTTCGCAAGCTCCCAATGTGGAAGGGGAAGGAACGTGGTAAAACGATTCTGGCACCTGACAGCCCCCGTCCGAGCCCATGTAGCGTGGGTATGTTGTTTTGCTCTGAATGTTTGTACCCTCACTGAGGGTTGTTTGAAAGAACAGCCAAAGGATAAACCACCACATTTGAGGTTCCCCTGTGCAAAGTAAAGTTACATGTTGATCCGCGGGTGGAATCATTCATGAAAGGTAGGATATATATATATATGTATTTATTTGTTTCTTCATTTATTCATTTATTTATTTGTTTATTCATGCGTTTATTCAGTTATTTATTTATGTGTTTACTTATTTGTTTGTGTACGCCCATTTGCTGAAATGAATATGTTTCTTGTTCGCCGGTCGGTTTTAAAGGGAATCGATTTCACTACTGGATTTTGTTTATCTATTTATAAGGAGTAGAGGGGATAGGTTCGATCATGTTGAGGGACGTCAGCTGCTTCATCTCAGAACTTGTTCCATTGCCTCTAAGACAGGTTCCACCTCCTCCAAAGAAAACAGGATTCCACGGGTGGTTTCTGGGGTTTCTGTATATATATATATATATATTCGTAGGCAAACTATGGACCAGAGTCTGAACTTATTCTTGTTCGGCCCGGCGCGATGGCGTTCGAGCGGAGCGAGGTGATACCGGCTTTGAGCTCCAAACGTCCTCGCGGCGCCTGGGTGTGCTGTACCGGCAGCGGCCTGAAAATGGTCGACTCGAATGGGTGAGGGTGGAGGGCCCCACTCTGGTATCCTGATCTTCATGAAAAGGGGAGCACTTTTAGAGGGGTCAGCAGCAACCAAGTCATTTTGGCACTTGTTTCCATTGCCTGATGAAAGGGGGTGACTTGGATTGTGCAAAAAATGGCACCAGAAACTGCTATGCCCTCTCACTTGAGCCACAATCAAAGACTGGGTAGTTTGTAGGATAAATGGAGGCTGCGCGTTTATTTGGATCTTAAAAACTTTGCTTATACCAGGTTTTGATGACTCACTTGGGGTTGGTAGAGATGGTCATGACCCCAAAAAGAATTGCAGCAACCATTGTGCTGGTTCCCCTTGAAGGAACGACCAGTAAGTCCCAAACCTCTGTCAAACAGGCTCAAGCCGCTCAAACCGTGCTTGCGTGAGCTTAAGCATTTCAATCTGCAATGCAGTTTGGGAGACGTCGCGATGTCGCACTCCGTAAAGTTTGGCCTCCTTTGGCAGGGCTCTATGGTGGTCTCTATTCGTCTCAACAGTCTCAATGCCCGGATGAGATGTTTGAGACCGCTCATCTGTTTTGGGCGTCGCTGGAGTTCCATGAGACAGGGGTGAGGCTATGAAAGATTGGCTTTTTCACTTCCCCTCCCTTCCACTAACATGGCACCTGTTGGAGGGTACCTGGAAGGTCGTCTCTTGTAGGGACCCCCTGTCAGGTGCCATGATAGTGGGAGGGAGTGTGCTTTCTGTGATGCAAATGCTACCAACAATGGTCAAGAAAGAAACAGCAAGATCAGAAACAAACCATTTTACGTTCAACCTGTTCAACGAACACATTTGCACATCAGAAACATCGGAAGACGCGTCAAAACAGCGGTTTTTTACCTTTAGTGGAGGCCTGGGAACTGCAAAAAAATGTGCCCTCCGGCGAACTTCCATCAGCCATTGGCCCCTTTTTTTTTCCGGATGCCCCGTTCAATACCGGGGTGTGGATTGCTTGGGAGTATTTGTATTCTATGGAATTTGTGACAGGCGCTCAACACATTGATGCGGCCGGTGGCTCTTCTTTGTGGTTGAAGCTGCTTTCTGGTTGTGTCGCCATCCGTGAACACGAGGCTTCTTTCCTTATGAGCGCTCCTTCAACTATTTCTAGGGTCAGAGACCTTACCCTATGATTGGATCTCTCCCCGGTCGATGATGTTTTGATCAAAATCAACCCAGGTGTCCCTTGTGGTTCTTATGCGCCCTGGATGGAGGATCCAACTCTATCTATGAAAGGGCTACGAGCCTGATTTGGGAGACTAGCCAAGAACAAGATCTGATTGTGTTCACGTTATTGACGAGCTTGTTCAGACGGTGTCTCTCTGGAGAACTTTGCCCATTGCATTCAATGACTGGACTCTGATTCGGCTCTCGGACCTTGGCGGTGCTAATTTGCCGTGATGGTTCCTCTTAAGGGCGCAAGAACGAGCTGGGCTTTCTTTAAGGGAGTGACCCAATCGTATCAAGTAGTCAAGGGAATGACCCATCGCCATCCCTGTCAAGGGATCAGTTCGTCAAAGAAGTAACCCACATCCCCGGTTCAGTGATTACGTGATAACGTCTTTCGGGGCAAAGACAAAGCGACGTCACTGGAGGGTTGGTGCAGGAAGAAGGTCCCCTGTTCTTTTGGTGGTTGGTGTACCGTTATTTCTCCAAAGTTAAGGGAAACAGCGATCGGTTTTTGAAAAGAACGATGATTGAAAAGAAGGACCATGAATCAACCTAGAAAACGGTTTGAGTTGTGACCAACCCCCCAAGAGAATGGGGTCAATGTTCGCTGACGGGCTCCGCGTTTTTCGCCTTTTCCGAGGCGCACCAAGTCTCGGCTCTGGGGCAGCAACGGCCGAAGCTTCCGGCTGGTGCGGGTGGATCCGGTGAAAGGCGGCCGGGGGTTGGTCGTGTTGATCCCGCTCGGAGTGCTGATCCGTTTTGTTATATTTTTTTTTGGGTGTGTGTGTGTGTTTATATATATATATACACCAATTGAAGACCATTGGGTTAAACTGGCGCCAGCCCCTTTTGACCTTGTTTTAAACTGGCGCCACCCAAAAAAGCTCGGCGTTTGCCTTTGGACCTTGGTCTAAACTGACGCCACAGCCCAAAAAGACGTCAGCGTTTTGCCTTTTCACCTTGGATTAAACTGACGCTAGCCAAAAATTGCCTTTTCACCTTGGTTTAAACTGACGCCACCCAAAACGCCCTCGGTGTTTGCCTTGTGACCTTGGTCTGAACTGACGCCAACCCAAAAACAGATGCCGGTTTTGGGTTGCCCTATCTTGACGCATCAAGTCTGTTGCATAGGTGTCATTTTTGGTTTGTGGAAAAGATTAGAGGGCCATCGTTTCCTGCTTTACCTGGTGGTTTTTCTCATCTACCAGGGAAATCCATCAATATTTCCCGGAGAAAAGGACACCTATGGCCTGCTGGCTTCGCCAGGCAAGCGCAGCCGCTGGGCCAAGGTCTGCAAAGTGCCCTCCGCCGGCGGAGGTCTCGTCGAACAATGAGGGGCGAGGGATGGTTCCTCGGGAAAAAATGAATGCACTTCCCTTTTTTCTCCCTTTTTCCCTTTCTTTTTCTTTCCAATTTTTCCCTTTTTGTGGCACCAATTATTTTCCCCTTTTTTCAGTGGCTGCCCTACTAAAGATGGTCTTCCCAAAAAAGGTCCCCTTTTTGCCAGGGTCACTGAACAGCTGAGTGGAAGGAACCCAAAAGTACTTCACCAAAAGGGAGGATTCCTGTCAAGATGCATGGTGTGGGTGCCGCGGATTTGCAGAGGGCGCTTTTTTTTGAGGGTGACAAGACATGGAAGACCATTCTAGGCATGAACCAGGTGAGGGGTTGATCAAGGCCTTTACATGGGACGACCATTGGGAAATCCCAGTCAAAAGACCATACGTCCCACATGGGAAAAAATACCCATGGTCCTTTGGAGGCCGAACGGAATGTTGATCAAACCTTCGGTGAACAACTGGATGGTGAGTCGGGGCTGCATCTCGGCCAGGCCTGTCCAGCTTAGAAGGCGGCCTGTCGCGATCTCAGACGCGGGATTTGATGAGACTTCCATTTGCTGAAATGAATATGTTTTTTAGCTTCTCCTGTTGGTTTTCAAGGGAATCTATGACTACTGGACATATTTCTATTTTGTTTCCAGGGGGCTTAAGCAAATGGAAGGAGACGAGTCGTTGGCCACAAAACGACCCCCAAGGGTTGTCGCAGATACTTTTTGGAATCTCCCCCTTATGGGGGGGTAGTCTTTGGGGCTAGGCCCTTTTTGTTGCATCACATAAGTGGATTCCATTTCCCATAGGGAAGCCTTTGGGTCACTTTGGGATTTGTGTCCAAGCGTTGATGTGCTGGCGCCACACAACTGCAACTAGGTTTTTTAGTAGTGCCCTTCTCCCTTTTTGGGGGCAGGGTTTCCCTACTAAAATAGACAACAGAAAAAATCGGGCACCAACTTATTCTAACCTCTCTGGAGGACCTAGGGAAGCTGCTTTCCTTCCGGGCACTGCAAGCGCAAGCTGGCTGGCGACAAGGCTCAGTACCATGGATGACTACGCGCGACGGCCAAGCAAGGGAGAACCTGGTTTGCCACTAGCAAGAGTCGGGTCTACTGTGGCGGAAACTGCTTGCCAGGGGCACCTTTCTCCCCTTTTCAAGTTTGCTGGAGGGGGTGGGAGGAGTCCCCACTAAAATGTGGTCCCTAAGAATGCCTGTTTTCCTCTGGGGTCATTGGGCTGGGAGAACGGTTCTGTGCTCGACACGTTCCAGGCGAAGTTTCTGCTGATGGTTACATCTGGTGGCACGCACCCCGCTGGTGCAGAGTGCTTAGTGTGGAAAGGTTGCAACGCCGCCATGTGGCTGCGGCTCAAATAGAAAAGCTTGGGGTTACGCAGTCCTCATTATTTTGCCATGATCAAACTCATCCAAGTGGGTTAAAGGGCAACAACCAACCATTTTCTGACTTTGACAACCTCCCAGAAACCATCAACAACTCAATTACGCAGGTTTTCGTGCTTTCCACTTATCAAGACCCATTTTGGGTGCCAGGTTTTGAGTGCCAGTCATTTTGTCACCTGAGGGTCAGCGCATTCTCGGCAAGCAGTCTGCGGATTTCATGATGAGCGTGGGGTGCCTAGCACTCAAGTTGAACAATTGCCCCCCTCGTAACTTTTTGTGCAAGGTGAACCCCGGAAGTAAAATCAACCAACCAAAAAAGCATGCCTTGTTTCCCCTATGGCCACCATTATGAGGATCCCGTGCTCGGGGATCCCTTATGTCCGGTGTAAAGTTTGCAGAAGAACACCCCCAAGATAGCAATTTCACCCAACGGGTATAGTGACGAACAACAAGCAGGGTTCTTCTACCCAATAATGGCGATGGCGATAACTATTGGGTTACCTTCCAATGGAGGACCATGTGCAAAGGTGCCTGGGCAACTGGGCAAGCGGGAAATGCCAAGGGTCAAAAGCCGCACATGTCTCACACGCGCGAAAAATAGCCAACTGTTGCACAGCGAAAGTCTGTAACACAGACTTCTCACTCGTCCCAATGCCCCAGGAACTCTGTTTTGGGTTCGGGGTTGCCTCGCAGCGATGGGCCTCGATTTCTATTCTCATGTTTTTACATGGCCAAGACTCCTCACTTCCTGAGTTCCCTGACTTGAGTCACTTTTTGAAAAGACCGTTTTGGTGGCAAATAAAAGCTCAGACTGTTTGTGCCACTCAGGAAGTTAGAGACTCAAAGATTCCAGGGCCAGAAACCAGTTCAGCCTTCAGCTGACATGTCGCGAGTGCTGCCTCCAAACTGGAGTACAACCATCGCTTGCCAAGACCGCTTACCTTGTTCAGTGCTACGCAAGCGGAACGAACAGCAACATATAGCCCACAGAATTCGAGTGAGGTACTTCACAGTGATGAGCACCTTTGATTGGGGGCAACCAGAAAAGTCTGGGTTGAAAACCTCCCTGGCTCAACCACTGGGCTATCCCAGAGGTTTATGGCCTCGAACATCCGTTGAGCTAGCCAAAACCAGACACCTGAGCATACTTTGACGGTTTGCGGAGTTGGGGTAAAAATAGGCAGCAACCCGAGTTACAAGGGCTCATGATTGTGGGCGATATGCTTAAAGAGTGCCACTTGTTTTGATAGCAAATCATTGGTATGGCCTACATTGGCATCACAGAACAGGCTATGTTCCACAACCATGCAAGAGTTTGAAAGCCTCTTTACTGAGGGCAGACGGACAGCCGTCAACGGGTGTTTTGGTGCATGCCAAGACTGGATTGGGGGAAGTTGTGTGGGCCCCATTAAAGTAGTGTAGTATTGGCTGGCAGTCGATGGGAAAAAAGGCAGTCTTCAGCATGTGTATTACTGGGGCAGCATTATTAGGGGCCAGTGTGCGACCTAACCTTTCATAGGCATAACTGGTTCCAGTTAATGAAGAGGGGGTGTATTTGTTTGAGGGTACCCCCCCATGTTTTGCTTTAAAGGGAAGCCAAAAGGAACACTGCCATTTTTTGGGCACCCCAAAAAACAGAACAACAGGTCACGCTGAGCGGGCTCTTCTTTGTGATTATATTGTTTCGTTCAGGAAACACATGTTTCTTCCATTTCTTTGGAAAGAGTGTGAACAACTTTGAGAACACCCCCCAAAAAGAAAACACGGGGGAAAAAAGACCCCCCCCCCCCTCTCAAAAGGCCACCCCCGCCCATCACAGCTCCAACCATGGATTCTGCCGTGTTTCTTTCGAGGACTTCTGCGAGCTGTTGCGAGTCAATGGTCGACTTCCAAGCTGCAGGAGCGCCCAGTTGCTCAGTAGAGTGGTATGTCGACCCCGCATGAATAGACGCCCCTGTTTATTCATACGGGTGTGTTCAGTTCCCCAAGTTTTCGTGGGGATTCCGGCCTTGTGGCCGTTGAATAAACAGGGGTTTCTGAATCCGGGGTCAACGTATTGCCTGGGAGATGTTCGGTCACTGCCAAGACTTGAATCATAACTTATGTCCGGGCCCATGCTTTGTGCTTCCAGGCTAGGCTGGGGTTCCTCCTGTGCCGCGAGTGAAAAAAAATCAGCCGTCGCCTGTGTTTTTTTCTTTGTTTTTCTCCTCTTTTTTTTTTGATCCCGAGGACTCGAGTCCTGGGAACCCATTCAAAGGCTCAGTGGTTCAGCGGCACCGATTCTTGTTCCACCTTTTTTTTAGTGACTGCCCCACTAAAAATGGTCTTCCCCAAAAAAGGTTCCCCTTTTTTTCCAGCGTGACTGAACAACTGAGAAGGGGCTTCAGCCTTTGAAATCAGTTCGGAGTTTCCCAAAGGTGTTCAAGCCACACGATCATCTCTTGATTGTCGCGGTAGCAACAGAAAAGCAACAGGAATCTCCAGAGAAACACATATTGTGTTCCCTTAACAGAATATTGCTCGAGGTGTCCTTGAAGTATTTCACCCCGTTGTCAGGGTCTCTCAATTCGTCGTTGTTCAACATCGCCTTGTGCATCTCTGCTGTGCCATGTAGTTAATTATTGAGGGAGGGACCATGTTTCCTTGGAGTCAAGGTTGTAATAGCTAGCCAGTCCTCGATCGATTCCTCAGAAGCAAACCATGATGTGGCGTAACCGCGGACTGGTTGAATGCAGGCTGCTGAGCCGTGGTGAGGCTCGACTTCTTCTTCAGAATACATTGTCAACTTGGTTGTAGGCGAATAAATCCAGTTGCTTCTGCAAATGCAAGAATCCTCCGCAAAGTGGCGCAAATAGGGCTCAAAGGATCTCTGAAGATACCCCTGTACAACCAAGAGGACAATGCTGGCGCGCAAGCTACCAAGTGCTCAGTATGTGACTGAAAGCCACTGCGGGATGCACAACAGAGCACCAATCATGCCATGCATTCCACACGCAGTACAAGGCTTCCTACATTGCTGAAAGGCTTGATAAACATGGACTACCGTAACCCCCCCCCCCCTCCCCGTAGTCTGGGGATCGGGGGGGAGTACTTTGCGCAGTTGAGGTGAGGATCTGGGCCCGGCCCAAAACAAGAGCATATCCATTTGTCAGACAATTAACCCAATAGGTTGGTAATCCCAGTTCACAAGTTTACGAGAGCTTACGATTTTTTGGGCCAGACCCGAAAGAAGAACCTTCCAGCGCCGGTTGTGACCTGGGGTGATGCGCTCTGTAGTGGGTACAGCAGCCAGGAGCAAGAGCAGCGACATCCAAGCAACTCACCGTGCGTTGCTGCCATTCTTGAATCTGGGGCTCTGGCGTGATCCATGCTCTGGGAAACACAAGCATTATGCTTCGCGATAACTACAATATGGCCCAGACTACGACTGCCCTCAGTCAGCCTGTCAGCTAGTCATTTTCCTACTTACCCAGCTCCCAGCTTGCAACCAAAGCTGCAGCAATGCTGCAGCTCAAAGCGCATGGAGCTTGTTTCTGGTGTTTGGCGCCCCGCTCCAGAATGTGGCCCGCGCGTCGACTGCCAGTACTCCCAAATCTGCCGCCTAAGTGGCCACAGCTCGCTTCAAGAACTGGGGGTTAGGTTGTAGTTGAACCAGCGAAGCATTGATAGGAAGAAAGTTGGAACCTACATACCCCACCTCTTGCTTCAACAAAGGTTTTGCTACGCTCGCTGCGGAACATTTGTCAATGGTCGAGTCGTGGTTGGGCGGGTCGTGCGCAATGCTGTTTACGCTGTTGCGCCAGGTGCAAGAGCAGCTGAGGAACGCAAGCAACTGACCTTGCTTTTGCTGCCATTCTGGGGTATCCAGCACATCCAGGCAACGGAGGTTGCCTTTGCTGCCATTCTTGAATCCGTGGCTGCAGCCAAGCGCAAGAACAAGCACATCCAGCAACTTGCCTTGTTTTTGCTGCCATTCTTGAATCCGCGGCCGTTGGGACCTGGGGTGAGCCAGAATACGGCGGAGACAGCAGCCAGGTGCAAGAGAAGCTGAGGAATGTGCTTCTGCAGCAATTCTTGAATCTGGGGCTGTCGTCACTTGGGGTGATCCCGAGGCAGCAGCCAGGTGCAAGAGCAGCTGAGGAACGTCCAGCGCATCCAAGCAACTGAGGCTTCTTTTGCTGCTATTCTTGCTTCTGGGGCTGTTGTGACCTGGGGTCATCAGAAATTATTATTGGCGGAGACAGCAGCCGCGTGCAACAGCAGCTGTCCAGCGCATCGAAGCAACTGAGGTTTCTTTTGCTGCTACTCTTGATTCTGGAGCTGTTGTGACCTGGGGTCATTCAGAAATTGGCGGAGACGGCGCTGCCTCGATCTGGAGCATCGCAAGCAGGGAAGCTTTGGTGAGCTGCAGTTCAGCTTGGTGTCTGAGAAAACCAAAACCAGGTCCCTCAGCAGTGCCCTTTCTCACCCCTTTTTTGGTTGGGAGGGTTCCCCTTCTAGAATAGACAGAAGAAAAAAACGGGCACCAACTTGTTCTAACTTCTCTATTGGAAGACCTTTTCATAATACGATTCCACTCTTGAACTGACGCATACCCAACGTGGCCATGAATTTCAATACGAGACCTCAAAAGCGGACATGAACCAAAAACCTTGATGTCCACCAACAACACCCACACAAATTCCAATTTCCGGGACCAAACCAAACCAAATCCATTTGGGTGTGGGTCAAAATCAATCCACCAAAGACCGCAGGTGTTATTTTTTGGTTCCATTTGCCAGGGTGAGTGACCCTTTTGTGTACCTATCTTTGACCCACACCAATTTCAGCTTACCGCTCACCCCTCGCCCCAGACGTTTGCGCCGCTGCGAACCCCAGGCGCGCGGCCTTACGACGACCCCGGCTTGGGCTTGAGCGGCCTCGGGGAGCTGCTCCGCCGCTCCGGCGATCGCATGCGGTCCGACGTGTCTCAACTCGGGTTGGATGTTCGGACCCACAACAAACCCTTGCCTCTTAAAAACACAACTTTTCAACTTTTTGGGTAACATGGGCTATATGTCTGTAAAAGATTAACTTCCCCAGGGCTTGGAGTTTTAAGGGGTAAGAACCTTCCCCAGAAGCTGGCGACCCACCGGAAACGAATCATCGTTCCAACTGCTTCCAGGTACCGCTAGAGAAAGTAGCCAGGGTTTTGTTACCTCCAGGTTTTACACAGGGCTCCTTCCAAGGTACATTTCGCAACCATTTGAAACGTGGTTTTTTCAACACCAAAATTAAGAGAAACAACCATTTACAAGGCAATGTTCAGGTGTATCATGTAAGGATCCCTGATCGGAGCCACAAACAAACCAGGGGAATGGAAGGTTGGATGGTGAATGGGACACAAGAATCTCACCATCCCACCATTCCTTTCTTAGTCTTGGAAAGGCGAGTTGGAAGGACAATAATAATAAGGAAAGAGATATGAATAGAGACATAAAGGGTTTGCACAAGCGACCAAAGGGAGACCTTGTGTTTTTTCCCGCTTGGTTTCCCTTCACCAACCAGAAACACGACAACAAGTGGCTGTCCTGGTGCTTTTTTTCGTCGGTTGGTTGAACCCTTTATGCTGTTCCTGCTGGTTCCCTTTAGACCCACCTCAACAAAGGCACCCTCAAAACATATACATGTATTTGTGTTGCCCAAGACGACAGTGGAGCATCAAATTTCGGTCCCTGGTTTGTTGAAATTTCGAGCTAGTTCCCCCTTCTCGTCCCTCCCAATCGAACCAAAAACAAAATTGATATGCGTTTCTTGGGGCTCGGTCCCCAGCGCAAAGAACACCCGTCACCGCTTTCAGGGTCCAAATCCTATGGCTCGTACTGTTTCTTACCCGCTTTACAATCATGGAGCCTAGGCGGGTTCTTGAAGAAGACTCTCCTTCCGGGCAGCGAAATCTAGTTGGAACACTTCCAAATAGGTGGCTGCAAAAAAACATATCAAGTTTGATCCCCAAGTAGTGTCATACTCAGACAGGAGTTGGAGCCACCCAAAGATTGTGACGCCACCTCAAAGATGCAGTTTTCAATGGTTTGCAACGCTTGTTTGGACCCCTTCCCCAATGAGGTTTCCATTGGGTCTCACTTTGCAAAAAGGTTTTGATGGGGAACTTGGGAATTCAACGCTCTTACATTGCTGAAAGACTTGGCATGGGGGAACATTCAGGAGCAAGCAGACATTGATTGGAACTTCGAACCCTTCGTGGATGGAACCACCGATCCCAAACAGGGACCCCTTCCACATGATGTGGTTTTCTTCTGAAGCGCGTTTGTTCCCTGTAGCATCAAGGTGCCTTTTTTTGGACTACTAGGTAGAGTTCAACCCAACCAGCCCTATCTGCACTTGGTCCCCCGGCCATCCGGTTCCTTGGCCTTTCAGCTTTGGATTTCCATTTGACCCACTTAAAAGTCAAAAAAACACCTTTTAGCGTGGGATCTGAGGACAGCCCTGCATCTACCTTGGGCTTTGGCTAGTGTCCGAGGCCAGCGGGCGCCCTGCTGGGGCCGATGGTGAGCCCGGAAGGATAAACTTGTTCGATCGCTGGCCGGACTTGGGATCTGAAAAATTAGTTTCGGGAACTTGGCTAGGTGCCCCAGTAGTGCCCTTTCTCACCCCTTTCTTGTTTGGGAGGAAACCCCCTACTGAAATAGACTGCAGAAAAAAGGGCATCCTTATTCTAACCTCTCTACTGGAGGACCTAGTTGGGAACTCAAACTTCCATTCGCTGAAAAGCTTTGATTTTGTAATTTTCCTCTGTTGGTTTTTAAAGGGAATCGATTTCACTTCGAATTTGTCCAAGGAGCTCAAGCAAATGGAAGTAAAGAGTACCAACCAAAGATACACAGTTTCCCGCTTTTGTTTGGATTCCTTTGCTAGTTGCTTTCCCTTTTTGCTTTTGGGAACTGTCTATAGTATTCACCAAGAAGAAAGTCAAGCTCGGTGCACTTTGGGCAATATCCACGAAGCTTGGAATTGATCCACATCCCCAGGTTCGCAAAATATGCACCAGGATCCACCATGTTTGATTCGGGGGCACAAGCTGAGGTTGTTGAAGCCTCTTGAAAGCGGCGCAACATGTCGCCGGAGTTAAGGTCAACTTGTGTGCAAAGCATGGGACCCTTGTCTGCTTCGGTTTGAAAGACCAATCCATGTTGAAGAAAAAAAGGAGACTCCGAGAGCAGATTGAACCTCAGGGATTTGGAAGACTTGTGCTGCATGTTTTTTTCTGCGGCGTAGAAGCACTCTTGCCGGAGGTAGCTACTACAGTACTCTTGGATTGTGAATCCTTGCTAGGCTACAAAAGACTTCTCTTCCAACCTATCCTTCTAACCGTTGCCCTTTGTTTGGGTTCCCGCTTCGGAGACCCACTACCAAAACACGTGCATCTTGCCTTTTTCCCTTGCGGTAGGAAATCCATGTGGCTGTGGGTCCAAATTACACCACCAGCGGACCGCTGCTTTTAGTCCCAAATTCCATTTACCAAGGTTCCATTTTTGGGTACCGATTTTTGACCCACTGCCATGTAAATCCAGCAGGGTATGTCCAGTGTAGCTCCACTGCCGTTGATCTCGTGGACTTGTCAGGTTCGACGGCGTGCCGGGAGTGCTGCAATGGGGCGGTGCAGCAAGCTGCGCGCACGGGGCCCGGCAAGCAGTTTTCGTCCAGTCCATGTTGACTACCCCAAGCTAGGGGATCGACGAACCACCCCTAAAAAGCAATTATACGTGAACCTTGAAAGTCAAGAAATGGAATCCTGGAGTGTCTTCCCGTCTTGTTCCGGTTTTGTCCGCCACCAGACTTTGTGCTTGGCATTCAGCTTCAAATCCGAGCTGCATTCGACTTGGTGAGCACTGTCCCCAGTTTTTGATGCGATGTCCCAACAGTCCAACATCAGGTTACCCCCCCCAAAAAAAGACTCCCCATCCCACATTCGAGGGCTTTAGACAGCGCCCAGACAGCCAGACAGCCAGACAGCTTGGCGCAGGCTGCCTGGCGTACAAAGATCCTTAGCCCGAGGTTTAAGTTCGATCCCAAGGGCTCGATCTTGACCTTGGTCATGACTCAGGCGCTCAGCGCTTCGCGTGGGCGAAGAACCGGGGCTGAAGCCGTTGAAACATCACCTCAAAGGCCATGGAGTCTCCCGTTTTCTTGCTGCTCATGAGAAATGGAATGAGCCAAAGAACCCTTTTGGGATTGCCTTATAAAGCAAGCCAATCGCCAGTTGGATGGTTGGGGGTTCCCTTTCTTAGAGCCCATCGATCGCAAGTTTTGGATAGGCGCTGCCTCAAGATGACGGCACGACCATCACCCGGCTGCTCCAAGACGCGCGCCAGGCGCGGCGAAGGCACACGCGCACGAACTCGATACACGAGGCACAAAACACAGAAAGGATGTAGAAGGAAAGAAAGAAAGCGAGCTAGCCAACCAGCAATCAGACAAACAAAGAAACACGCAAGCCAGCAAGCAGAACAAACGCACTCACATTCAAGAACACACACACACACTGCCCAGGCAGTGCACAAGCACGCAAGCGCAGCCAAGCCACTGCGCATTCCCGCGCACACGAACAAACACTTTTCACACACGAACAAATTCACGCAGGCACGCTTGATGTCAGTGGTTTCATTACGCGACAAAGGGGAGTGAACTGATCACCGAGAGGGCCGTTTACAGGGGGTCTGCTTCCCTAGTGGCAAGGGGCAGCTAGAGATTTGCAAGGGGCAGCTAGAGATTTGCCTCGTCCTTCCCGCTTGCCTGGCGCAGGCCAAGTGGGAACACGGGACACTATTCTCTATTTGGAGTCTCCACCCTGAAACAATTGCGTCAGTGTCCAAAATGGGGTCATGGACCCATTTTTAAGGGGTCATGGAGACTCCAGGTAGAACTTCCTGTCAGATGTGCCTTGTTCCACGTCTCGAAACCGAGACTCTGCAAGTCGGCACGACGGGCTTTGGGAACCCCAGCATTTTTTATTTATTTTTTTCCGCTTGGTGTGGATGGTCGGATACTTTTTGGGGAATGTAATCTAGGTCCCAAGCTACGTGCCCCTTTCTCACCCCCTTTTTTGGTTGGGAGCGTTCCCCCACGCAAATAGACTGCAGCAAAAAGGGTAGCCTTATTCTAACCTCTCTGCTGGAGGACCTAGTAATGTTAACCCCGGATGAAGTCAAACCCCTGGTTGATTTTGATTGGGGTGTGTTTTGATTGTTTTTGTGGGGATTCAGACCACTAAACATAAAAATTATCAATAGGCTCCCAGCAAGTGGTTGTTACCCAGCATCAACCAGGATTGGAGGAATTATCTTTGTGACAATACCCGTTTTAGATTGGCTTAAATGGTTTCAAAGGGACGGAACACCAGCATTTTGGGGGTTCCCTATTTTGACACGTACTCTGCAAAAACGCATCATTCCACTTGACTTTGTCTCCGTGAGGGGTGCATCCTCCAACGAAGGCGCACTCCCCCGTGCACGCAAGCATACGCTCGGGCAAGCACGGGCAAGCACACACACACACACAGATACTGTCAATCAGTTGTGTATATATACATATATACACGCGCAGACACTGTTATTTTCCTCTGCGACAAGACCCGCTGGCACCCCTCGTTACACACCCTCGTTACACACCTCAGATGAGCAAACCGCTTGGCTGGTTGCATGCCCCTCTCTGCATACCTCGTTACAGACCCAACCCCAGCCCGGGCCAGCAACCCCCCTTTTTGCGGCAGCGTGACTTGCGTTGAATAGCTGCAATCAAGCTGGAGCTGCGGAGGCGTGCTTTGCCGACTGCGCTTTGCTTTGCCTCGTTACAGACCTCGTTACATAGCCGTTACATACCTCGGTGCAGACCCAACCCCAGCCCGGGCCCTTTTTGCCGCAGCGTAGCCGTTACATACCTCGTTACAGAACCAACCCCAGGCTGGGCCAGTGACCCCCTTTTTGCCATCGCTTGGTTTTGTGTCGGCAGTTGCAAATTTTAAGCTGGGGCTGCGCAGGCGTGTACTGAAGAGTTGCGACTTTCGAGCGGGAGCTGCTGCTCTTCGTTGATCTGCGCTACATTGTTAAGGTGCTACTGATACTGATACTTGTCAAGACATGTGTTCCCGTTACAGACCTGCGTAACAAGGACCTCCGTCACAGACCTCCGTAACAAGATTCGTGGCGCGTCGCGCGTTACAGACCCTCAAAAAATTCGTAGCCATATGTATATAAAAATAGACTCGCTTACACGCGCTTACTCGCAAACCTGCGCATATCCACGTTGAAGGGTTGGCTATTTCACAAAGAGCAGTCGGAAATGAATGTTGAGCCGCAGGTGGTCCAGTCGCAGTCGGAGAGCAGCGTGCAGGTTTCTTGACCGGCTGGTTGAATGAAGGGGCCGGGAATCATTCAATCGGAAATTGATTCAATCATTGCTGGGGTAGACTTAGGATACATTTTACATTTTACCAGTGACTCCATATGAAGCAAACAATAAACTATACATTTTATAACTGGGCCTAACTCTAATCATGATTAAGGCCACACTTGGTGAGTTTGTGAGCAGAGGTCCCAAACAACGATGAATGAATCAAGCAAGCAGCAAAACGCAATCTAGGGCAAAACAATTCATGCACCAAGAACAGTGCACTGCTGCAGTGCACGGGATGCAAGATGTGGCGCCGCAGCAATTACTATTCTAACCTCTCCACTGAAAAAACCTAGATTATAGTGATTTTTCCGCATTGTCTCCGCCTCAACAAGGCAAACAGGTTGATCCGAACTGAGGAATAGGCAACAAAAGAGCCGGTGTAGATAGCGTATGCTGCATGCCTTTCTCATGCTACACGTTTTTGTTGAGCCAAAAGGTTCTTTGTATTACCCTAAAAAATAATGGAGGGGTATTTACGCTTTTGGATTCTTGGCTTCTTGGCTTCTGGCTTCTTGGCTTCTTGGCTTTTCGGCTTCTTGGCTTTTTGGCTTCTCGGTTCTGGGCGTTTCGGCTTTTTGTTGGTTTATGAGGCTTTTGGTGGCTTTTTGGTTTTGGTTTTTTCGCATCCTTTGCATTCCCA